>JAPYZO010001918.1:0-40019 GCA_030522905.1 Torymus flavipes
TGAAAAATTTATTTTTTAAATTTTAATTTAATAAAAGGAATCAATAAATTATTTTGAGGAAGCTACGTGCCAATGAATTGGCAGCGGTTTTTTTTAATTATTATTTTAATAAAACTATTTCATGAAACAACTTGTAATTTATAATGGATGTAGTATATAATTTTAGAATTATACAATAGAATTTCATAAAGATTTAATACGTAGTTTTTGAAATATCCATAATTTAATTTTATGTATTATCTATAGACACTTGAAGCAATGAAAATTTAATTATTATCATAAGGTAAGCTATGATTTCCAATATAAAAACTGACATTTCATGAAGTTTTAAAGCTCGTTATTAAATATTGTTTAGTACCATTTCCACTTCACTATGATGATATTACCTCGGCGCGTTTTTGATAAATGATTTTTCCATATCGTCTGCTGGGAAGAAAAGTACTTAACTGGGCTCTAAAAAGGTTCTAACTCGGTGGAGCGCTAAGAATGATTTTAGCTCAAGTTTTTGCTAAAAAAAAGTCCTAACTTGATCGAGCGCTAAGAAAGGTTACAACTCATGGGATTTTTTTTCATAGCCGTTTTAGTTGAGAATCGCTGTAGAATTTGGAAAATCTGTTTCTGATTTCTTTTGCTGTATAAATATATATAAGAAAAATGGTCGAAAATGGTTTTAGAAGGGACACCTTTGGACATGTTTTCTTCTTTCTGACATAATGAAGTAAGTACACGACAAAAAGCGTGTACAATTAAAAACGCGCACACTAATAGTGTATATAATGATAACTTTAGTAAATTTTATTATGCATCTATAGTTTTTATTTACGGAACCAATAGTTTCTGTAAATGAAAAATCGTTAAGTATCAACAAATTGGTAGCGGTTATATTATTGTGTTAATATTTTTAAATTAGCAAAATTTTTCTCATAAAAGCATTTGATAGGTACATAAAGCAATGAATAATTGAAGATCAATATTCGTTAAGAAGTTATTCATTAGTTGAATTTATATTTTTACTTATAATTTAGTATACCTTTAATTATTTCAATAATCGAAAATATAGTTCGTTGGTCTTAAAAACTACCTCTACGTTTACTCTATATTTAATATGTATTAATCTTCTGAAAATCTGATTAAACTACATCCTTTATATGCAAATATTTTTAATTACAGATTTTTGTAATTTTTTACTTTTTTTTAGAATTGTATATGTATCATGGTTTTCAATAAGTAAACTGTTTTCAAAAAACTTTGAGAATGAATTTATAAAAAGCATTAGAATATTTTTCAAATAATACAAATGAAAACTGTGAAAAACTTAATGAAGAATTATAAAACTAAATGGCAAACATGTTTTTTTATGACTGTAGTAATAAATTAATCATCATATTTTATATCAATAAATGTTTTATAGAAATATTGTATACAAAAAATTCCTGTTGAAATATTTATTGATTTAAGCTTCAGTTAATCAATTATTTTCAAGAGTCTTAATATTTTTTGCAAATCATTTCATTTGAATGAAAATCGTATTATTAGGATATGATGTAATAGTAGGGGATGTGTAACTGGAGGTTTAATTATGTGATCGTGTTTACATTAACTATAGATAAAAATGTTACATAATTCAATTTAAAATAATAGATTAGTTTAATGAACTAATTTATTAAATTCCTTTCTTATTTACAAAGCACTATTTACATTTACATTATTTACATCAGCTATATATTTATTTACAAAATCTATTGTGATGCTATTGTACAAAATAGGCATTAAAAGTATTATAATATGGTTAGCGAAGTAGCACTACAAATTTTTTAATTATTTTTTCATGCATTTACTTTACCTTTATATAATCAACTGAGATATGACAGACAAGTAAACAGAGTGACGACCATCATGCTGCTTATATTAAACGAAAATTTGTAATAACTTGAGAAAATAATTTTTAATACATTTGAAGTATGTACTTGAATTAATCGCACACTGTTAAGTAATTTAAATATTAAGCTATGTGCAACATTTTTCTTATTTATAAAAATTGAACTTCAAATGTATTAAAAAATATATAATAAATACCATTGAGAATTTTTCAAAGTAGTTTAAGGAATTTTTCAAGATATTGAGATTACATGAAATCTGAAAAAATTATCCCAGCTATTTTAGTAAAGAAATTTACAGAAAAGAAAAAATGAGTACACACAGAGAATATTTTAGCCGTACTACAGTAATTTAATTAATATTCATTTACTTTTTATTAGAAAAATAGTGTAATTAAATTTTACATTTAACTCAGTAAATAATTCATGTCAAAAATATTCTCTGCTCTAAGGATATAATAAAAGGAAGTGATAAGAAATAAAGATGTCACATGTTGCAGAGAAAGCACACATTTATTTACATAGCCATAATCTTGTGACGTAGATAAACAATTGAAATTATTTTTAATCATGGTGATTACAACATCAATGAATCAACATAATTGTATAATAATAGCATTCTCTTCATTCGCTTTTTTAAAAATCATTTCATCCTTCATCACCTCAACCTTTTTTACATTAATATTTTATTTTTGTATGCAAATACCATTTATACACGATCGAATTGGAATCTTAATCCGTAAGCCCCTAAAACCACAAAATATCTCAACTTCCGTATCGTGAAACTTTTGGCATCGAACACATCGCGCTCTCACCTTCTTATAAAGAATATAACCGTTGAACTTTTCCTCTTTTGCATTAAGTTCAAATTCTACGAAATTAGCGCGGAATTCCATATCAAGTAAAATTTAAAATAAAAAATGGGTTTTAATTCATCCTGAAGATATAGGTTTATTTGATGAAAATAAAAGTTGAGTATGTCGTTCTGCACGGAAGAAATAATAAATTTGGGAACGAGAAAACAGAAATAGATTGAGAAATGCAATCGGGAGATTTTTTTTATGTGATAATTCAAATTTTCTGTTATATTGTAAGGAACTTTGTACAGTTATTTAATCTTAAAGAAAAAGAAAAATTGACTCGAGATTGACTAGATGAAATTATTAGTTATATGTGTGATTTATTAGCCATGGAAAAAATCAGTGGACTTTCGAAAATAAATCACCAAGATTTTCTTAGGAATAAAAATTTTATTTCAATATCATTAAGACTTACAATTATTATGCATTGGTTAAAATCTCATTTATAGAGCTCGTTAATTTCGCGTTATTACTTTCATTCGATGCTCGTTAAAACGGGAAACAAAGAAAAATACGTATTGTAAGCGCCTGTGTCTCTGACTAGAAAAACATTTGTTCTCTCGCCTGTGTCGCAAAAAAGAGAAAAAAAACATCATACTCGTGGAAATGCTTAGGCGGAAATTATTGACTTGGCATCTACACCCTGTCGGCTTCGTATTATAAGCGTCCATGCGATGCAAATTAACGTAATTTAATCTACGTGCTAATTATCTAAAATCTTTTTGAAAATTCTCCGTCCCGCGTGTCTGTCTTAATTTCCGCTCTATTCGACCGAACAACAAAGCAAGCTTCTCTTGACACACTTCACCTTGATTATCGAACATTACAAAAAAAAAGAAAAGAAAATAAATAAATATTATAAGCGCGACGTCGCGAAATTCATTTGCCTCTTGCGAAGTGGTTTTCGTCTCATTCTCGCCTGTCCTTTTGCCACATTAACTGTAGAAGATAAGTACCATCACCACCACCACCGCATCGCTTTGGCTTTTTATTGCATTAATTCGTTTGCGCAATTGCACCTCCACCCTCTACGATTGGTGTGGATTAGTTAATCCCGTATACCGAACGTCTATTACCTGGCACCTGCAAGGTCGCTGATGTCACGGTCGATCCCAGGCTGTTTGTCGCTGTGCAGGCGTACGTGCCAGCATCGTCTGAAAATTCGAAAATCGGGGTCAATGAGGCCAGGCTTCATCTATTTTCACGCTAAAGCGTAGTTGTGGGTTTGCTTTTTTCTGAATTCGCAGAAATGTATAATTAGGCATTGAAAATGTCACTTTAAAGTGATTTATGCAACTTTTACATAATTTTGTGTTCCGTTAAGTCAACAAAATGGACTTTCTATTCCAAGCTATTCTTTCTTTCAATAAATATGTAATTTGGACAAAAAAATTTTTCAGATGAAAGCACGCAATTTATAATTGTAAAGTCTTTAATTCTGCAATTTTGAAATTAACAGTTTCCGGTCAAATATATTTTTAAATAGCGGTGTGAAAAATATATTTATCATTAAATTATATAATATGAGCAGAATATTTCTCTTTCTATAATTATATTTTACTACTCTGTAAGTGACAATAAGAATAGCTTTTAGCTTATAAGGCTCAATCTGTTAAGTATTAGTAAGTTATTATGATTACTAACCTGGCGTACTGCGAGGTAAAGTAAGACGACAAACGCCATTTCGATAGTAAACATCGGATTTGACCGAATTCTCGACGATCCTGCCGTCCTTAGACCATATAATATTTGGCTGTGGTTCAGCTTGAACGATGCACTCGAATCGTGCCGTTTGTCCACTCACCACTGCAATGTCTCTCAGGGGCTGTTAAAATAAAGTAAGTCGTTCCAATTAAGTGATGTGATTTGCCAATTTTGTGCAACGTGGTTCTATTAATTAGTCAAACAAATCTTTTTTAACACTATTTCAATCAGATAAATGACTACTAATAAATTTATATCTGTTAAATTTAATTTAGACAATTTTTCAATGTCTCTTTCTAACAAAAACATTAAAAGAGACTAAAATTTAAAAGTCTTCAAGGTTTACTTTAAAAAAAATATATAAATGATAAAAATAATGAGAGAGAATTTACCGTTATGAACAATGGTGCTTTCTTTGGCAGAATCTCAATATAGGGCTTGACGACTTCTGAGGCAACTGGAATTATTCGTTCGCCATTAGTTGCAGACCATGGAGAACCTATAACGTAAATCAACAATAATGAGTTCACATGGTAAAATTAATATCAATCACCAAGAAGAACTTCTTTCAATAATTATAGGTGAAAATATTAATTATTAAATCATATTTAAAAAAGTAAAGTATAAAGTGGATAGGAAAAATATTGAATATCATCTCTGGAAATGCAGGTAACATGCAGTTGACCTGGTAATGAAAGATGAAAATGACTTAATGATAGATTTCTAAATATATGAAACACCATTCGCCTTTCTTTACCAGTAGAGGTACAAAGCATAAAATAAAACTAAAATTTGCAGGGATATTTAAATAAAAAAAAATTAAAAGTACCTGTGAGGGATAAAATAGTGCAAAAATGCTAACTAAAGGGGTAGCCATAAAAGCGGATGTGGCAGGTATACACAACATTGACAAATGAACGGATAAATCTGGTATGGGTGAACTCAACAAACTTATGATCGCTGATGAGATACATGAATCAATGATGAAATAAGTGAGTAGTATGAGTGTCAAAGTTTATACCTTATAATCAATTTTGAAAGCGTTTCTATTTTTTATGATAAACCAATATTATTCATGATTTTATTTAAAGTTAACTAATTTGATTTACAAATAACAAATGTGAATTCGGTGAATTTTTTTATACATCAGAATTGTGTTCTGTGAGAAAAATGTATTCAATGTATTCTGTGATATTATGTTGAATATATTTTCTATGAGTTTTTCAGGATAAAATCAATAACAAAGGAAAATTTAATCTTAATACTAGCTAATTTATTTCATCAGAACGTTTAATCTCCATTGTTGTATCCATCAACGTCGTGTTACTTTTGTTGAGCGGTACCTGGCGCCGAATCGATGTTACTCGATGCTCCGAATCGCGGACTAAGACTGGGCAAACTCGGACTGAGAGAGGCTGGACTCGGCGACATGGGGTCCCATCTGGGCGATGGTGTTGACGTTGGTATCAATAAAGTTGGAGGCGCAGACAACTTGCTGCCTGCTGGCCTCCGGAAGTCCTCAGCCTCTGAGAACTCACTCTCAGAGGTCGGCTCCCATTTGACGCTTTTGCCGAATTTTCCGGCGGACTTTCGCGGAAAGGTGTGACAGTTCTGAGCCTGCGTCGTCGACGGCTTGGCGAAGCCGTTTTCCTTGCGTGAGGTGAACTCATGGACGATGGGCACCTCGATGTCACCGGGTTTACGGTGGCCTTTGTAGCTCTGGCTGCTGCTAGCCACAGTGCGCTTGCCTTCACCCGGCAACACGATGCCGAACTCGTAGCCGAAATCGTACTTGAAGTAGATTAGACCCGTGTCCGGATCGATGTGTTTCGTTCCTGGATTTTAGCACAGGAATGTTTTTCTTTGTGTTGCATTTTTTTCGAGCGGAGAACGAGAACGAGCAAGCGTGCGTCAGCACATTTTTGCGATGAATTTTGGAGATTTCATTCCAATAAGATACTGACAAACCTCAGTTGGGTGTAAAATTTTATGGAGATTCAAACCGATTTCGAAATAATCTACATGAAATTTCGGCTCAAAATTCAAAAGGCAAAAATACTGAGAAAATTGTACATAGAAATAAATAAATCCATCTGTAATTCTTAAGAGGAATGCAATTTCTGTTAATCGGCATAGATGCAGAGACAAATCAATAAGAGAGAAAAAAAATATCAACAAAAAACTTGCAAAAACCCTTGCGAATAAAATTTAACGTGCTCTCATTACAAGAATTGTAGCCAACAAAAGCTGTTGATGTTTCATAATAAATTATCTATAAAATAGATGCACAATTTTATAGTATTAAAATATTAAAAAAAAAAAAAAAATTCATTCGATTAGTTTTGAAATCGAGATTCGCTTATTCTTGCTCATGCAAATTAATAAGTAAAGTCAAGTAGAAATAAAAATTCTTCTGTTATTAAAATATTTACAAGAATATATTTTGTCTTCATTCAAAGTATAGCTAAGTAAGAAAGAATGCTTAATGTTAATGAAATCATTATCGATAGGAAGCTGAAGTTTAGACCAAACGACCCTTGCAGAGTAAATGGCTGTGATGAAGTTACCGTATTGTGCGACCCTGGATTCTTCTTTGTAAGTTCTCGGATCATCTCCACCATCAGTGGCAGTTCCACCATCCGTAGAAGTGGACCGTTTTAGAATTGGCTTGCTACGTTTCTTTAAGTCAGATTGTATTTCATTGGCAAATTTCTCAGTTTTCGTTTTGAAGCTGCTTGTCATGTCGCTTATATGTTTCGATGCTACGTCTGTGAATTTTACATTATCGAAATATATCAACATTTGATTACCTACAGAATTTATGAAATATTTCTTATGAACGCGTTACCAAAGTATTATTTTTTCGAGAATGCATAAAATATGATTTAATTTAGTAGCTGCTGATTTAAAATACCCGAAAATTTTGCAAAAATTTAGAGATGTGACGAAAAAATATTGAAAAAAAATATCCTGACTATTCTTACGATTCGCGGTTTGTTTAAATTCTTGTCCAGGTGCAAATGCAAATTCTGGAGGTGATCCTGGCTTCAAGTCGTGATCCTGGACTAGTTGACGACTTCTGGTCGTTTCGAAGCGAGTTGATCGCCTTTCATTTTCAGAACGTTCAGTTTCAGATTCGCTCGGCATTGTAATTATGGGTGATCTGCTTGTGTGGCCTTTTGGTGGTTGAACTTTACGATATCGTGGTTCCTCAGTCTCACTTTCACTTGGAGCCCACTTGGCTCGAATTCTGCTGGTATCTACATCGCTTTCGTAGTCAGATTCACGGAAATTACCCTGAACGAACTTCTTTGGTGTCGGAACACTGTAGGAACTTTTCATTTGTTCATGACCCTCTATTGGTCCAGTGGACTTTTTTGTCTCGTGATGTGTTTGACTATCGCCAAACTTAATAACTCGACTTGTTTGTTGAACTGTGACTATCCTCCTCGTGTTCTCCGTAGATTCGTCCATGCGAACAGTCTTTTTCATCTCCGTGCCTACAGCATTATGATATGGCACACCACCGTGAGCCTCATAATATGATTGCCTAGGAGGTGCATAAGCTATTTCGGGCGGAGAACCGGGAAGTAGTACAGATTTGGGTCTGGGCTTTTCTTCTTTTTTAGCTTCTCTCTTAATGACAGTTTCCTTTGCCGTTTCAGGAAATGATGGAGGAGGCGTCAATGCTTTTCCTATTTGAAAAGAGCGTTTTTTGATGTATGATACATATGAAACTTGATAAAAATAGAAGAGGCTCGGCGAATTCGAAGATAGATAGTTATGTAAGTTGCGTAATACATAAAAGGTTGAAAAGTAGATATTGCTAAGAAGATGATGAGATTGCAAGCAAGGAACGAAAAGAATTAATCTACCTTTTTAAGAGAGTCTGCAAACAAGCAATCCAAAGTAGCTGTAAAGGAAAGAAATGAAGAAACAAATTGAAGCAGGAAAGGAGGGCCAATAAGCAAGAAAGCAATAACTTGTTTCGTTACATTATTATTTCTTAAGCTGGAAAAAACTTTTAAGTAGAGAATATCAAGCAAGCTAATCAATAGCGTAGTTTACGGAAAATGTCCCAAGTTGTTGCGAGATAAAATTCATTTATTTTATAAATAGGTTCATTAAAGGCGTAATTTTTATAAATTACAAAAATATACATTCTTACGATCAGAAATATCTCTATGATATTAACTTTAAAAATACATTTTTTGTTTTTAAATTATATTTATTATTTATCAAGTTGCTGGGACATTCACCTTAGAAGAAAAAATAGCGTTTGGTGCGAGATTTAAACGAACCTGCACTAGAAAAAGATGATTGAACTGATTTAAATGATGATGATTTTGTGTCCGACAATGTTTGTGTTGAAGTTTGTGGTTTCCAGAGTGATGATATCCGACTACCATCATAATCACTTTCATAATCGCTTTCGCGAAACTCACCCCTTGAGAATCTCGATGCAGTTTGTGCCACCTGAGATTTTTCCTGTAAACAACAATATAAATGTTAATAAATCAAGTAACATAATTAATAAAACATTTAAACTATACCAAATATCACGCATTATTCTAACGTAAGTACGTAATAAGTTAGCAATTCCTAGTTATTAAAAAGCATCAATCACGTTCGTTCGTTTATTAGCGATACATTAGCTAAAATAATATTTCCATATAACAGCACTCATTAAACACAAAAAAATCAGGCCACTGTTAGCTATTCATTAGCATTTTAGTGGTTGAAAAATTTGTCAACCATTTCGTTAACATGTGGTTAGCAAACAACATTAATATCAAACTAGCACACGACTTCTTCTTGCGAACCTTTGCAGGAGTAGGCCTATATCGCGGTTGCGGTGACTTTTCAACTATCTTCTCCACGAATGAGGTTCGTTGCATTTCAGTTTTAGGTGCACTGGAATAGGATTGTGAAAACGAGGAAGAGGAACTTTCTTTTTTCTGTTGAGAACTGTAACTTTTACTTTCCATGAAACTAGACTTTGTTTCGGAAAATGAAGAACACGATTCAGCAAATGATTTCTGCGGTTGCTTCGGTGGTTCATCTAAGTCGGCCATATATCCACTTTCTTGTTGGAAAGTTTTTGTTTTGAACTTTGGCGATTGGGGTTTATAAGCTGGAGTTTTTGCTGTTTGAATGTATACAGGTGGAGAACCTGGTTTTGGCAACGTTCCATATTGTTGACTTTGACTACTTCTTTGCTGGTATTGACGAGAATCCTGTTCATAATGTATAGATGATTTTTTGACTGACGACTCACTTAGGTCGGGAGTGACAAGTGGTCTGGCTGGTCCTGTTAGAGTTGGTGGTGGAACTTCGAAACGTGATGGAGGTAGCGGTTCGGGATCAGTAGATCTAGGCCTACACGGAGCCGTTACTGGCGGTTGAACTCTTCTATAACCAGTTGCACGTTGTTCATTGTCGCTCTCACACGAGCGCCACTTTGACTTTAAGGTATTATCAATTTCAGATTCATAATCGCTTTCACTATAGAAGGAACTTTTTGTATATTGAGAACAAGTTGGTTGGACTGAAGGGGTAGTAGATTTATAAGTATCTTTACAAATGTATTCTTCAGTCTTCGTTGTGTGTATCGGTTGTGGTGCTGCTCTAACTGTTTGTGGTACTGAACTTACAGTTTTTTCTATTTTTTCCACTTTTTTCTCATGCACAAAAGGTCCTGGAGCATAACCGATTTCTGGGGGTGTTCCAGGTTGTAAAACAGGCTCAGAAGCTGGGTGATACAGTTTTACAACTGGTTTAGATGCTTCACATACGCTCCTTACTAAACCAGGAGCTTTGAGGTCATTATTCCGACCATCGGGCCATGGTCTATCTGTTTGTTTTTTGAATGATTCATATTTCTTTTCCATAGTTTCTGTTTTGTGGACATCGCATTCTGCTACATATTTTTCTGTAACTGACTTCTCTTCAATGGTGTTTACTGTATGATCAACTTTTATGGTTTCAGCATTGTAAATAATTGGTTTGGGTTTCGGTGGAGATGGTGGAGGTTCAGTCTTCTTTTCAGTAACATTAATTTCTTTTGATCCGTATGATTTCTTTTCTAACGAACTTGAAGATTCAATAGTAGTTTGGGTACAACGATACTCTGGTTTTAATTCAACTTCTTGCTTTGATTCTGATGATGAAACTTTATAATTTTGACCCGGAAGATTCCACTCCTGTTTATCAGAAAATGTTGTAGTAGTTTGTTGAGGTGGCCAAGATTTCGTACTAGAATCAGCACTCTTATGTGCCCAAGATTTTTCCATAGTTCTAGCATCTGTTGATGTAGATGATGAATATCCATCATATTCCTTTTTTTCGTGTACATTCTTTTTGATACAAGTTTCTTCAATAATTTCATTTTTACCGAGCTCGAAGGGTGGTGGAATAGAGAGAGGACGACTTTGCGTCTTTTCAGGAGCCTTTAATTGTGTTTTTGGTGGAGCTGGGGATGGGAATATCTTCACACCTCCAATAGGTGCATCTAATGGAGAATGGCTTTTGTCAAACGATTCCTGTAATTGTTTTGCTTTAACTGAAACATCAGGCCGTTTCTTTGTCAGCTCATCTGGTTTTGGTGCATACCCAATTTCTGGGGGTGGTTCAGGAACAAGATTAAATCCCTTTAACATGGCCTCGGCACTTTCTGATTGTGCAGCTAGCTTAGAAATTGTTAAAGTACCATGTATAGGTGATCCAGATGCTGTAACATCTTCTAATATCGTTCTTGTACATTCTAGTGGAGATAATTTATGTTGCTCATAAGGAAAGTCAAACATCGTATTATCTATACCACGATTAACTGAGGAACCTTTCTCAAATTTGTTGAAAATTTCCTGTACAGCTTTTTTACCAGCTTTCATATCGGGTTTGGGCACTTCGCGAGCTGCTTCTTCGAATTTAGTCGAACGTTCATAATTCTTAGTTAATTGTTCTACTCGTACGTCACAACCAGGACCAGTTCCGTCGTCTTCGTCTGTCAATTTAATCATCTCTTTTGGACCTTTAACAAAACTTTCACTACCTTTTGACATTGATTCGAAGAAACTAAGAGCATCTTTACGGGCCATTGAAGATGTTTCTATATTTTCATTTTCTGTTACTTCTGTCTGTTCGTCGACAACTTTGTTATCACCGTATCCCGTTTCAGTAGTCACAGTTTTTTCTTCTCTTTTCGAGGCATCAAAAGGTGCAGGCTTATGTTCAAGTTTCATATGGAATTTTTGTTCAGATTTTGTTTCGCTACGGTGTGACTCAACAGAAGAAGATATCATTTCGGTACGCGATGCTTTCTGATTTTCTTCAGTTGTTTGGGATTTAATGGTTCGAATAGTAGAGGATGAAGATGTGGGTGGGAAGGGTGTTTTTATTGCAGCACTCGGCTGAATCATTGTTGTTGTGATTTGTTCCGTAGTTAAATTTGCGCCCGGTATCTCAGTCGGCTGGCCACAGCAAGTCTAATTTTAAATAATTTATTTGAATATGTTTTCATGTATAGAAACCTCTATTGATGAAAATAAGTAAAGTAAATCCGTAATAATTAATTTAATTTACACAATTAAAATTACTTACCTTTTTAGCGTTTTTATCTGCAAGATTTTCGTACACCAACGTTTTGTGCATTTCGACCATTGTGTCCGGTGTTGGTTCGAATACTGCGAAATCAGCTATACTTTGTGCTTCTCCACCTGCATTCTCTGCTCGAACCATGTACTTTCCAGCATGATCTTTCTCAGCTATAAAATTAATGTGATACTATTGTAAATAAATTTTCATTGGAAAATTATTTTTTTGATAAAAGTTTATACCTTTATCGATGAGTAAGTAGTAACTATTTCCTTGCTGCTTCATTCTGTATTCCGGTTCAATGAGAGGTTCATCGTCTTTATACCATGTTACTTCAGGATCAGGTGTACCAGTAATTTCAACTTCCATAATAACTCTTGCACCCTTTTTTACGACCTGCGCTTGAAGTCTTCTTCCGAATACAGGTGGGAAAATGGTTTCTATTTAAATAAAAAATAAATAAAAAAATTTTAAGAATTCCAAAAAAATGAACTAATTTAGTTGCAGAAGTTATTTAAAGACATTACTTTTTACAACCAGATCTGCTGTACTACTTGAACTTCCCACGTCGTTACTAGCTGTGCAGGTATATCGTCCGGCATCCTTAACTTTGACATCTTTTATTTCTAATTTGACATGATTGTGATCATAACTCAACTTTATGCCATTCTTTGCTGTTACCTCCTGTCCATTTTTTGTCCATGAAATTGTTGGTAGCGGGAAGCCTATGACGCATAAAAGTTATTTTAAATAAAATACTCGATACAACTAGTGATTATAATTTTTTAAATTAAAAATATTATACCATCAACAATTCCTTCAAGTATAATATCTGTTCCTTGGTCAACTATCATTCCAGTAATAGGCGAAACAAAACGTGGTGCTGTTTGTTTTCTGCATGGCTTTTGAACTTGAACTTGATGTTTACATTCTTTTTGCCTTGTACCTCCTGAGTCTTGGGTAACGATGACCGTCTTTTCTTGGCGGATTTCACCTGGCGCTTCTTGCACAATTCGTTCGTACTCTTCAATTTTCTGTGACTGATTATTGTAATGGGAAATTAATTCAGGCATACGACGTAAAATAAATTTATGGTTTAATTATTGCTTTTATAAAAAAATCTAAATTTTACAAAACTAAGAGATGAATAACATCAACACAATACTGACAACATTGAAGAGCTCTCAGAAGCTATGTAGTAATATAGTACTTTAATAGTTTAAAATTTTTTATTTTAACAGTGTTGTTTCAGTCATTAACTATTCGATGTAATAAGAAACTAATCAACATATAAAATTTTATAAACAAATTTAAAAACTGGGAATTTCATCATATTAAAATTTTTCTTTCAAAAACTGTTTATAGCACTACGTAACATGAATCCACACTTAAGTCACGCCTATCCGTGGCATAAGTAGTCTCGCTTAGTTCGGGCGCTAGCACACGGTGCTATAGTAGACTGCTTATGCCACGGATATGCGTGGCAGCGGATTTATGGAAAATGCTATAAAACATCGTACGACCCTCGCTGAGCTCGGGCGCTAATTTCACGTCGTGCACTCATGGGCCACTTCAAGGCACTAGTATCGTAATAAACTATTATTAATCTTTTATCGCGTATTTTGACTAAAAAAGACATTTCAACGAGAAATTTTTGTAAGCTCTGCTTTAAATTTAAAAGTTTATATTACGGGAAATATGAGTATAAAATGTTTATCTTCTTTCCTAAGGGCGTAAAACACCATTACAGAGGGTAGCTAAAACTTGAACCCGATGCATAAACACTAATTTTCAACAAGTGTAACAAATGCTAACATGAAATGGAAATTAATGTTTACCTTGCACCTTTATCAATTAGCCGGGCATTTATAAGCAGAGAACTCTGTTACTGACCTGGACGACTGGTGGTGCCCCATTGAACGCACTAGATTGCTCAGAACTTTGAGATGTTTTTTTCACACACAAACTGGCCGGCTGATGAACGGGACAGCTGGATAAGGTGGATGAGCTGGTCGTCGTAACGTACTCCTTCTTCATGGAAGTATGGGTCGTTGACGATTCCATCGTTGACGACGACGTTTTGGTCATCGTTTGGTTGTCGGTCAGGCCACCCTCGCCTGTCGTTCTCTCGCTGGTGAAGAACTTGTCGCTACTGCTCGAGGCCTGCATCTCGGCGGTTGCAGCGGGCAATTGGATTGCGTGGATTTGCTCCTCCCCCGCCTTGACCCCTCCACCTGCGAGCACAAATCACGATGATAAATCGATATATCAATAGATCGATATCAAGAGAGACGAGTCTGAGAGGGGGGCGCACGCATAAACTTTGGCACGGGATTGACAATAGGACCGTCCTTGTCACCGGGTATCTACGTATCTTTCGACGCGCGCGCTTTTCATCCTTGTTGGGTGTGCCCCGTCATCCTTGTAAAAATAACGAAAAAGGATTGTTGTTTTGAGTATTGGTAATCGAGAGCGTGGGGGTTCCGATCGTCTAATTTCAACCCGCTGATTCATCATTTAGGTGCGAATATGTACTATATGACAATCCACAAGTACAGTTGATTTAACATCTTGCTAATTAGATACCGTGTATACACAGTCAGTCATGTTGCACGAGTTTTATAGATCAATTTGGTATGCCGCATGTATGATACTTTGTAGCATTTGATATCAATAGAGATCGATATTCACTGTCTGCATATTGTCTGACATATTTTGTACATTGTTTAATATAGTAATGATAATTAATTATTCTTATTGTAAAGCTGTACGCTTGTGAATTATGAATTAAAAAATAAAATGCTTTTTAGTAAATGGTTCTGTAATCGCCTCAGTTTATTACAAAATATCATTTTAATTATTTTGTTATTCAACCCTGTTATTGAAATTCGATAAGTAATCATGAATTGTCACATTTCTGATTGAGTTAAATAATGGCTTGAATTGAAAATCTCAAAAAATGTTGTTATAGAGCTCATATTATATTTCATACGGACAAAGCTGTTAACTTCAATTTTTTCAAATGTGAAATTTTCATAATTTTTCATGATTTCAAGGTTTCAGATTACGAAATGTAGGCTATGCAAAAATTACTTTATGTACGCTGCTCACGAGCTGTATCGTTTCTAAAAGTTCTGCAAACATTTTGAGTATATATTTTATTTAGAATCGAAGCGACCAGATCGTTCTCCTTGAATAAGTATATAAAAAAACAGCTATTGGCAATTTTCGAATTTTCGAAACATTTAGTACTAACATATAGTTAATTATAAGAAATCAACTGATGTGCATCCATATTTTCCTTTACGCGATTATATATTTCTGAAAATATTTTATGAAGAAGATTCATTTCATATAGTCATTTGTAAAGACGTAAATAAAGTTATTGGGAAAGGGATTAGATATCTTATTGGACTTCTCCAAAATCTTTCCAAACCCTTCGCACAAATGTGAGTTGTTTTACTATTTCAATTGTCAATTTCGCTCATCAATTTCTGATTAAAACTCCCTTCACACCCAACTACAAACCAGCAATTATTTTTATTCCCCCATCTTTGTACACCTTCGAACCCTAAACTTGCATATTGAAAAGAAATCTGAAAAGAAATATCGTCATTTAAAAGCGCAATTTATTTTTCTCTCGTGGCGAAGGTTGGGTGACAAAATTAAATTGCACCTCGCCTCTTACGGACCGCCTTTTTCTTGCTCCTGCTCCGGCTTCTCGGTACCCGTTCGCCACCTCTCTTACTCTTATTCTACCTCCCTCCCTTCCTCTCTACTCAGCCGTTGACAGAACGATCGACGGCCCTTGCGGACGCGGACGTGCCCGAGAGACTACGTCGCCGCGACGTCGAGCAATCGTATATACCTGTACTGCTCGCATCTCTCTTTCTCTCTCTCTTTCGGACTCCCTTGAGTCTTCTCGACGATGCAAAAATAAACGGCCTGATTCGTCAAACGAGCTAGAGAAGCGCACGCAGGCGCACGATCACACCTGCTCGTCCGCGGCTCGACTCGCCGCGGTATACGCTATAATTCGACTGCACTTGGAATCCGACAATTGTGCAATATACTTATAGGCGCGAGGGGCGTTCTCGTGATTCCGCGTCCTCGCGGTGTTGCTGAGCCATAGTCTCGCGCGCGGCGTACTTATATAGTGCAAATTAGCCGGTATATATATATATTATTAATAGAGCTCGGGGGGCGAGTTTGGGCTAATGAGAGGTTACCATCGGTTTATATTTGATTCGGAATAATTAGACGACAAGTCCGTCTTGTTTTCGGATGTGATTGATTCTTTTGTCGCGATCTTTTTTCGCGAAGATGTGCATTCTATAACTTTTACAAAGTGTCAATAAAAATATAAGATAAAATTATTAAAAATATGAATATTAGCTTTATCATCATGGTTAAAAATATCGAAACGCAGTCATAAATAAACTGGACCTCCAAGTTGAAGAAACAGCTGTTCACAGCTCTATGAGTCACAGTGTTGTAATGAGTTTAATTTCATAGCAGTTTATATATGAATATCAAGAAACTATGTTTGCCAGATATAACTGAAGTATTAGAGTCATTCCAAGTGATGCATTTAAATTTATGTATACAGAAATTGTACACTATAAAATACTACTAAACTTTATATTATATTTATATTTATTATATTTTATTTATTTTTAAACTGAAATTTCTTTTTTATTTTTCACTTATAAAAATTGACTTACAAAGAAAACAAAACTTAAGTAACGATTAAATGAATATATCATTTTTTTACTATAATGAGTCCGAACAGTATTTTCTACTCATTTATCTTGGATTTTAATCCATAGCAATAAAATCTCCGAGTCAACAAATTGAGAATATTTATGTGTGTTGATTTCACCACGGAAACTGCATTCTACTTTTCGAATAAACCCATAATTTCTGGAAATTTGTTTTACTTATATTACTAATTTAGAATGCTTTCACGTATTATTTATGTATTCCGGTGCTAATAAAATTGATTATTTTGAAGATTTAATGCGGTTAGTAATGATAGTGATAAAACTATTATTGCTCTCATATTTAAATGCATCTAAATGAAAATATTTTCAAGAAATAAAACCATGTTAAAAATGCTTCTATTGTTCTCTAAAGTTATTAGCTAAATTAACAACATTATTAAGAAAAAGTGTTCTTTCAAAATAAGTCGGGTCCACATATCCCTCTGTCAGTGCTAAAATTCCTCATATCTCGCGACGCCTGAAAAACGAGACCAGCATGTTTACAAGCTTCGTGCGATCCTTCTTTTCCCGCGGCGACAGTCATCGCACCGGTCGTATACGGCGCAACGACAGCCATTATCAATTATCACGCGGCTTCTTACTTCTCAGCTCACTTTTCTCGAATATCCCACTCGCCCTCCCACCTCGCAGCACACGCGCTTGCAAAAGAGAGCCTCGAAAGATTCACGAGCACGCGCGACACTTCGCGTCCGCGTTTCTTCATCGTTCCCGCGCGCGACGGCCACCTCGGCGTGTCACTTCCGTCGCGTTGTTTCCGAACGCGAGGCGCGAAAGACACCGAAACGCACTATACACGAGGGAAAGAGCCTGTAGCTGGCAGCGCGCCAAAATATCGTGCAAATAAATCCAGATAAATTCAGATTCGAGAATGCGCCACTATCTGGAGCGAGAAATTCAAGCCGCTG
Organism: Torymus flavipes; assembly: GCA_030522905.1. Lineage (NCBI taxonomy): Eukaryota > Metazoa > Arthropoda > Insecta > Hymenoptera > Torymidae > Torymus > Torymus flavipes. Next base: position 17,724 of record JAPYZO010001918.1, read on the forward strand.
CCGCTGTGCGTATACAAGCGCGAGAGAGACTCCTGGCCCGGATCTCTCTTGCCAAACTGGGAACTCGCGAGACTTTTAAACCGGCCGCGTCGGATTTCCCAAACACTGCTATTGCTACCTTGTGTGTATACCTGTCGGTACACACACGCGTATACGGCTGTAGGCGCTTAGCACAATTAGCGGCTCGTTATCGGTGTCGCGGCGAGGCCGTGGAAGCTTTTTTTTGCCCTTTTTCGGCCGCCCGTCGAAGATGGATTAATGAGATGCGCGAAGATTCATCCACTTGAATTATGCGATTCATGTTTCAAGGCTGCCAGTACGGCGCTAAAAATAAGGTTACTGCAAATAAGGCGTTACCAAGATTCGAAACGAAGAAGTGTTTGGTGTAACGGCGTGTTAAATAACAACATAAAATTTTTGTTGATAATACGAGAAGATTTCGTATTAGGAAGCCTGTAACTTTAAGTATAACTATATTTCTAATATTTACCGAGTAATGAATTATTTAATATACTTGTTTGTATGTAAAATATAATAAAATTACAAATCTATTAATATAATAATATGATAATATCTGCAATTTTTTCTTGAAATATCATTTTCATTAATAGAAAGCACAAAAAATAAAAATAAACTTGCTGTTCTGTAGGAAATATAATAAAACGACTAAAATAGATTTGACTGGAAATAAATAGAAGAAAAGTATGCGTCAAGTTGATGTTTCTTAAATACATTTCTTAAAACCATTAAGAACTTTTTAGCTTCTTGATGAAATTCTTGTTTGATTATTGCGCCAGTAAACCATATTACTCGTCATAAAAATGAGTTAAAATTTCTCCAGTTTATAGAATGAATAACGTTTTTACGCTTTGCTTTCGCAATGCAGTGTGACCATGATTCATGGAATTGTGGAGGTAAAATCACAAACTTTAATGCAGCAAAGCGCATAGCATAAGCATTGGAGAAAATAATATTTGGTGGTTGGCACTTGTTCGATCGTTACGCATTTACGATGCTTTTGTTGCATACCCTTAATTTTAACGCGAAGTAACCCTGACTTTCAGCAAAGCAGTAAAACAGAAGATCAAAAACATAATGAAGTCGTAAATGGCAGTTCTACCGACGCTTACATCTGTTTTAAACGTGTTTGACAGTTTATTAATATTTTATACTAAGCATGTCTATTTATTTTATTTTTATGGACGATAAGGTCACAAATATTCACTTCATATAAAATACCATTTTCTTATCAGAATCTTCATTTATAAACGAATGTGTAAGTTTAATCTACCACTAATGATTTTAAATTTTCTTATGAAAGGTTTTGGTCTTCAGAATTAACCATTTTAGTGTGTGACAGTCTATACAAAATATCATTTAAAATCCAATAAGAGTGATTTATTGTAAAATGATAATGTTTTTATAGTGTAAGAGTTTGATAAACAATATTTCATTCACGAAATTTGTATTTTAAGTAGATTGTAGTTATCAAATACCGTAGTTAGTTCCTAGTTCATGTTTAACTATATATCTTTGAAATCACAAATAGGTTAAAAATAATCTAGTATTTTAAGTTATTTAAAAAAATGTTATAAACTTAATGTCGACTAAAATTTGCATGTTAACGAGACTGATTTATGATAGAGATATTAAAAATACACGGTGAAAGCTAGCTTTTAGCTTGAAATAGATTAAAATTATTACTTTTTATAAATAGATGGTATTTTTTATGAAAAAAGTATTATAAAAAATTTTATAAATAAGTTGAAAAATCTTTCACCAATAAACGTAGTTATTTCAACTTCACTATAGAAAAAAGTCAACCTTGTTATTGAAATACCAAAAACAAACCTAATTTAACCAAGTAACAAAACCTTCAGGAACCAACGAAAAACAAAACCTTATCAATCCACACACCTACATAACCAGGTCCCAACTCCCACTCGAGCACAAAGCCCCCAGATTAAAAACAATCCGGTGTCCAAACAAGCGCCTCGCCGTGACGACACCGCAATTAGCAAAACACACGTGGCACCCCCGAGTCGTTATCAGCCACACGCGCTCTCAAATTACATAATTGAGCGGCTGCGGCCAGGTTGCATAGGTTCTCTCCACACCGTGGCGCGCGCGCTCTGAGCTCCTCGCTATTTCGGCTCGTGGGCCAGTATCTCTCCCCCATCGAAAGTTCAAACGCTCTATCTCTCTCTCTCTCGCGGGCACTCACCACCCGACGAAATTAGCAGCTGCCGGCTTGCGCTCGCGGTGGCCGGCTTGGCAGGGCCCCGGGCGGCGCTTGCGAATAAAAAAACCTCGAGCGACTTGTCAATAATCACGGCCGCGCACTGTGTATACCTTCACTTCCGTCTCCTGTCCCTCAGCGATCCTTTGCACACAAGCTCTTCTTGTAGCAGTAGCCCTTGTCACTATCAGCCCCCGTGGGAGCGAGCGCGAGTATGTATAGTTGCACAGATTAACGAAAAGAAATCGCGACTGAGATACCGGGCTCTGCGCGTTCGGTATAAGATGCGCGCGCGCGCGCTCTCTTTCCTCTGGCTGTCGGTGTGCGCTCGCTGGCTTCTCCGGCGGCTGACGGACCGACACACGACGGCGGCGACGACGACGCAGACGACGACTCTCCGCGGCCAGCGGGTATTTGTGCCGACGAAAATAACGTATTTCTGCGCGTGCCTGCCTGCCTGCCTACCGCTCGCACGCACGCGTCCGCTCTCCCTTTCTTTTTCTCGCCCGGCTTTCCCACTCTCTCGACCGCCAAGCTCGCTTTCTTTCTCTCTTTCTCGGTTCTGCTCCGGTCTTTGCTGGCCGATTGGGAATCGCCCTTATAGGTTCTTTTTTGAGAGTAAGAGTGGGTTTCACGATGTGCCCGCGTGTGCGCACTTATTAGCGCGTGCTTTTCGAAGTCGGACGTGCTTTTGAAAGTGCGCGGTCGCGGAGCGGTTCTTGTAGTTGGCGAGAGTTTTTTCTTCGATTGTACAATGTTGAGTTTTCGCCGTGCGTAATGCTTGTGTATCAGTTTTGGTAAACTTTTTTTTTTATTATTATGACAATTTATTTTGTTGTCTACATATTACTTTGAACCTAAGGGGCCTTGTGAATTTAAAAATTTTAAATTGTTTATAATTCAGAAAATTTAATGTTTTACATCATAATTCATCATCTAGTAAGCTGCACTACTGTTTTATCATTAAAAGAACAATGCCCGTCGAATATTTTTTAATTTTTTTTAATGAAATAATTGTGAAATTAAATGCAGTCGTGTAGAACAAATAAATAACGGTGATCACAGTAGTTCGAATAAATTTTCTAATAGAGCTTTTCATTTTTCATCAAGTCGAAATAGAAATTGCAGTCTCATGCTAGAGAACTCGGCCGCGTCTTTCTTCAACAAACTACTTGATGTTTGGTCTTAAATTTAGAATCAAATGAGCTATCTATATTTCACGGTACTTTACAACTGTCACGGCTCCTAAAAGCTCATAAATCGCGCTTCTTCTATAAATGCATTCAATAACATTTTAATTCAGTGAAAAGAAAGCTATATCAAACGTTATGAAATATCTGTTGATTTTTGAAAATTATCGCGACGTATATGCTACCCCGCCTTTTCTGAAAACTGTCAAACTGATTTTTCTATTTCTCGAATTCTATTTCGAACGTGTGTACGGTTAAACTCCAGAAACACATAACAGCCGTGCTAGGGCAGTAAACCACATTTATTTAAAGAGAGAAAACCAGATTGAAAAGAGGAGGAAATAAAGTTGAATCATCTCTAATCGCTTCGTTCCCCCCTACGCCTCCTCTACCAAGTTTGCGCGGCGGCTGTTACAGCAGTCCTCGTAAAACAATAATTTCGTAATCGTAGCGGCGTCGGTGCGGAGAGAAAATCGACACTGACGTGAATGAAGAGAGTAGGGAAATTCGAGTATTAATAACTCGTGGCACCGTTGCACGAGCTTCGACGTTATTTTCGCCTCCGATGGCCCGCAACCCCGTTTCGTCGGTTGCTAGTAAAAGTAGTAAGAGAGCGGGTGCGCGCCTGCGCTATACTCGCCTCTCTCTCTTTTCTAGTTTCTTTCGCGCGTGAAAAAAGACGAATGACGCGCGCACGCGTGCGCGACTGACGGCTCATCCTTTTTCCGACGACCGGTGCGTATATAAGTACGCCAACGCGATTTTCGAGACTGACGAAAAGTGTCGCGCGCGCGGATGATGGTTTACAGACGTTAAAAGAGGAAAATTTGGTTATCTGATCTCGGTGTTTTGAAGTCAATTTAATATTTAATTTCGGAATAGCTATAATAATACTGTAATTAAAATTAGAACGATTCGCTTTTCTATATCTAAAAAAATTTATATCGATAAATATATGCTTCGACCATAATTATTGTAGTCTTAAACGCTAACAATTTTCCGACTTAAAACGATAATATTTTGCAAAACGTAACTTTTTCGGACATGAAACGTAGTTGGAGAATAAAATTTAAAAACTAGGCACTTACCAACTTCGATTTTCGCTTCACAGACCGCCTTTCCAGCTGCATTTTCCGCAATGCAGGAAATGTTGCCCGCGTGAACACTTCCTACTTCTGGAATGGTCAACACCTGGCGATCACCACTCACAGACACCAAAAAATCTTTTCCATGTACTGGTCGTTCGTTGAAGAGCCACTGAATCTACAATAAATATTTTATTTTTAATAAACTTGTGCGTTTGCATAGTATAACAGTTTATTTGTATTCACGCTTATATGAAGATTTTTATGACACGTTTTATCAATTCTTTTTAATTATCTTTTTTTTTTCATTTAATATGTTTAGTATTACTATGCATAAACTGATAAATTATTTTTACGCGTACATTCATTTTTTAGTTTGAAACATGTGAAACGTGAAAATTATTATTGTTATTTACTATAAATAATATTATTCGCAATATTTTTAAATTATAAATTAAGCACTTGCATTTATATAAGAGTATAAGATACGCGCCGTGCTAAAATCAAGTATCTTTTCGGTCGCGATCTTGCATTTTTTACTGTCTATCTAGGTCAACTGTGGCGTCTTGGAATGCAGTCCTTTAGTGTATGTTCGAACTTCTCAATCACGCGATAATCGTACACTTGAACGCAACCGAAGTAATTGCAGTAATTACTCTGTGAAATTAAATTTGAATCTTTAAAGAATAAAATTCGAAATGTTTTAATGCTATCGATGAAATAAGATTTTGGATTTATGGCAGAAATTTCACTATGCAGTAATTCTGTATAACACAAAATAAATTATCCAATATCTTTAATAAACTGTTTAGTTAAAGTTGAATAAATTATCGAAATATGTACAAAAAACCGAACTTCCAATTAAGATTATTAGGCTATTACAATCGCACATAGTTGAACACACTTTTGTCTAGTTTATTATTGTTTCAATTTCAATTTACTTCACTTCTATTGTTATCAAGTGGGTTTTAAAACACAATCACTTACGATAATAAGCAAAATGATTAAAGCTAATAGAGTCATGATTCGCGCGAGCCTCGATTCAGACTGGATTATATTGGTGGCGCATAGAAATTTATGCAAAGCAAAAAGCGGCTTTGCCGGATGCAGAAATGGCAGAATGCTTTTTGGCAATCGTTTCATCTAGAATAAGACATGCCATTTGTTTTATCCTTATGTATATACATAAGGATTGCATTTGCTGCTAATTAAAATTAACTGTGTTCGAATTTTATCGAACCATTCGAAAACGAATTGCACATTTGTAAAATTAAAGCTCATTATATAATTGTATTTAATAATTTACCATTTTATTTGACGTAAATTTAATTAATATAAGTTGCGAAGTTTGGTTAAAGGTCATTTGTAACGAGTAATTAAAGTTTCGAAAATAAAAGCATAATTATTTTAGATATTGAAAAGAGTTTTAATTATTTTGACAAACCAAATTTTATGAGACTGAAAAGTTTTGCTCTTCATTCACTTAGAATGATTTAAAAAAAAATTTAATAAATATATTAAATAATTCAGAATTATTTTCGTTAGTTTAGCATCAAATGAAAATAAATTGCTATATCAAAGCTTGTTTGTTGAACACGAAAAATATGTCTATATAATTCAACACGATTGAATTACACCCAACTAACTAATTATATTAATCTCATCTACTATCTAATTTTTATTCTGACGTTATAAATAATAAATAATAAAACCATAAGAATTCATATAATAGATAAATTACATAAAATATTGAAAAATCAATTATGCAGCACATTTTTATTTTACAAGAATAAAATTAGTACACGTTAAAAAGAACTACGTTCTTACTCTTTGTCATATTTATGCCTACGATGACAAGAACAAAAGTGTGAACATGAATTTGTGCGCTTTGAAAACAAGAAATATGTGTATGTGACAAATATTTGCAGCTATTTCTATTCTCAAAACATTAAAATTTTTCATGTCAATCAATGAATCAACATTCTTTTATCTATTTTCATATCAACTAATATCTATGCGTGAAATAGAGACAACGCAGTTGAAAGCTAAATATTTCTCCAAATCGTTTTATTTGTATAAAGATATTCATAAAAAAGACTATATCATTTTGGCGTCCTCAACTTGATCAAATAATTTTTTTTTAAATACACCATTTTAAACTTTGACGATGCTAAAATGTTATATTTTTTATGGATTTTTTTGAATAGTATGTTTTATTAACTAAACAAAGTTCAGTCAACTGTATGGATCAACCACAATTTAATTACTAATAAGATTGTAATAATATATTTGCAAGATTTCAGAATTTCTATTTATGGTTTATGTATGGTTAATAATATTTTTTTCACTCATTACAGGTGCCTGTTAGGGTAGTATGGCACCAGTTTTCGATCCAAACGCAATTTTCCATCATGTTTTATTATATAATTGTACTAATGGTTTAATAATACAATAAAATTTAAATTATAAAACTTACTATTTGTTCATGTTTTTCATTTTAAAATTTTCTTTAATTATCTTTATCATGGCTGTTCTCTTATTTTAAATAAAATTAAAATCACGAAAAATACGATGCAGGTACCTGTAATCACTATGATCTCTTCTTGACGAAGAATACTCATCAATTGTATTCACTAACCTTAGGAGCCGGCTTGCCAGCGACAATGCACTCGAACTTCGTCGTAATTCCTTCTGGTACTATTCTGCTATCGAACTTCTCCTTGAAGTACGGTGCAACGAGCTTTTCTTCCATTTGCACTACATCATCCTTGCGCTGGAAATCACCAAGCACTTTAACGACGAGCTTGGCGAACGCCTTAGCCTCGCCTACACGATTCGTTGCCTTTGCTGTATAGTTGCCCTTGTCCTCGGAGTTCGTTGGCGCTATTTTTAAGATGCTTCGTCCTGTCTCATCGATGGTAATTTTAATACGGTCTGATTCCGCCAAGATCTCATTGTTGCGGTACCAAATAACCGTGGGTTTGGGTTCTCCGGTTACAATGCAGTCAAATACTGTCTCCTCGCCTTCGGCAATCAACAAGTCCGTAAGAAGTTTGACGAATTTCGGAGTGCTTTCAACAGCATCCGTGCCCCTTGCTGAAAATTTTAAATTGAAAAGTATTATAGCAGCAGATTTATAAATAGAATATTATAAAAAATTAGTTAATAGGGCATCTGAAAATGACCAATGAATGTCTTCTAAGGAAAATGAAAATAAAAAATTTTTCTGGAAATGAAATTATTTTTCAGTACTGATTTTAAATTTAGAGCATGATACTAAGAACTTTATATTAAAACATTAATTAAATTCGACATTATATCACCGGTGCTTATGAAAAAACTCGTAAAAGAAGGTATGAAGAAAAACCTTTTTCAAAAACGCCATGAAAAAAAAAATTATTCATTAGGACGCTGTGAAAAAAAAAGTTATTTTAAAACACCGTGAAAAAAAATATCTTAGTAAATGCTGTGAAATATGTGTAAAAATTTACCAAAATGTATTTACTACAGTGTTTACTAAAATATGTTTTTTTCGGCCCTTCAATGAGGCGGTTTTTTTTTCATGGCATTTTGATAAGAAGTGTTTTTTCACACCCTTATAATTTACGGGTTCGTTTTCATATAAGCATCAGTGATATAATGTATGTATCATGGAATAGCATTATAATAGTACATTAGAATCATCGACTTTTCTCCCGAGTTACATATAGTACTTTATTCCCATCTCAACTGTGGCCACTTTTAATATTAAATGTATTATTTATTTATATTTGGCTGTTTATAAATAGCAATTAATGACTCATTTTTTTTTTAAATTAAACGGTTGCAATTAATAGCTAATATTATGATTCATTGTATTAAAATTGAACTATATAAACGATACGATAAATCACTAAACGAATGTAAAAATAGTCTTAAATAAAATTGGCTCTTAAAACAGCGTTTAACTATACTGCATTATGTGCTACTACAGCGCATATTTTGATAATTATACTCCACATCATATTCACGTTATTATGTTATTTATAACATTTTTTTATTTTTATTCATCTTCATTTCTGTTAAATTTATATTTCGTGTGTTTGGCCACAATTGTTTCATTATCAAAAAGTATTCAATTATTATTTATACTTGTGTTATTATAAGTATTTGGACTTCATAATTGAGAACTATTAAAAATTGCATTGTTTACGTGTAATTGTTAGCCTGCAGTCGCTTGACGCTTCTCCACCAGCATTAATCGCGACGACTTTGTACAATCCGGCGTCGTCGAGAAAAGCTTCATGGATTACTAAGGAACATCTGTCACCTTGGAAAAGCAGTTGGAAATCTGCCGATTCTTTGACTGGCCTATCGTCGTGATACCAAATAACCTGAAATATATTGTTTGTTTAATTAGTGGGTCAATTACGAAATATAGAGAGACTCAAATGCTTTTTCTCAGTTTAATTAAGAAAACTATTTTGAATCAAAATTACACATCACACAATCTTTATATTATACTAATTACTGTTAATGTTTGGATCTATGTGATGATAGTTTGATAAAAACAATTATGTAATCACTATATTTTTTAGTTTCTTTGTCTCCGTATTCTAGTAAAAAAATTCAATTGACCTCTCTAAATAGACGTGAAAACATGACAAACTAAACACGCAAAGGTAATTGCACTGATCCACGTTCACGTAATAGTCCATGATTAGCATCCAATAAGGAACGAAAATAACACGCATTTACCTAATGATTGAGCAAATTGATCATCAAATTGCCGTATAACGATTTCATTCGGCATTAAGAACGAATTGCAATGCTCATTTCACTTAACACTATACTGTTTATTACAATTATTATTTCACTGCGAAATACACTTTCAAGTGCAGAATTAAAAATAGTTTCAATATCGTAAGTAATTCGATACACATTATATTCAACTAATTGGAAAAAATAAAATAAACTTTTCGAACTACTAAATGTTCGTTATACCTCGGGCTCGGGCTGTCCGACAATGACACAATCCAGGCGGGCGCTCGCCCCCTCGATGATATTGAGGTCCTTGAGGGGCTGCTGTATCTTGGGCAGTCGAGGCTCCATGTCCCTGAGGAGAACCGGGGGCGGCTGTTTCTTCGCGCTCTCGGAGTCACTCGTGTCCGAGGGTGCAGGTGGCCTGACCTTGACAGCGACGTCGCACGCGGCCGTAGCCTCGCCGGCCGCGTTGCGCGCCGTCACCTCGTACCTGCCCGCGTCCTTGGGATAGGCCTCCAGCAGCACGAGCTCGCTCCGGCCGCTCGACCCGTCCGAGTGGATCTGCCCGACAGACGCGACCAAGACATCACAAACTCTGTACTGCTCCTACTCGACCCCCCTGGTCATTTTCATTTTCTTTCCCCCCGCGCATATTTTCTCTTATTGTTTCGCAGTCTCTCTCTCTCTTTCAGCTAGTGCATTTACGCGCGCGAGAGAGTCGTGTTGCTCGGACTCGCGTGGCGAAGGTGAGAGAGCGACGACGTCGAGCTATAAATAGCCAGCTACAGAGAGTACGATGGATCCAAGAGAGAGACAAGAGCGAGAGAGGTACAGAGATGAGAGAGAGAGAGAGAGAGGACAGACCAAATTAGACGTGTGGTGCTTTTGAATTATAGGACTCGGGTTAAGGGCTACGATGCGACCTTTCGCGTGAGTCCGCGAGACCAGTGTGATATAGCGGAGCTTTCTTATGAGCTTTTGCAAAATTTAAGATGGAGCTCAGGGATTTTATGATTAGAGTCTTGTATCTATTGCGATTTTTGAAGAAAAAAAAGAGTAATAATTGATATTTGATATTCGAAGAAAATGCATTTTTTTTTATCACCAGTACTATGAAAATAAGGTAGATTGAAAGACAGTTCAGTTTTATCATCAATATACTACAAAGTAAATTAATTACTCCTGTTTAAAATAAATTAATATATCGGACAAATTTTATAATTTAAAATGGGGAGTTTGATTTTAGCAATAATATTTTTGATAAGAAATCACCATTATTTGAGTATGTAAAAGATAATCTAGATCTTTCAATAAAACTATAGTGATAAAAATAATTTTTCAAGGGGTATATTGATTTTATTATTATTATTGTAAGACTCTCTTCATATTTTTTGAATGATGCAAATAAAGTTATGAATAAAATCATTGTAAATTTGTTCTTTACCTTGACGGTTTTAACTTCAGCTAACGATTTCCCTTGCAGTGTCCAAGTGAACTCAATAGGTGGCGTTCCAATTGCATCACACTCTAATGTAATTTTTTCTCCAGTTATCACAGACATATTTGATGAAGATTTAACAATGTTAGGTGCTTCAACGATAATAACTTCTTCCTTTGGTTTTGCTGAAAGATAACATGAACTTATCAATTACCGTTGGTTCAAACATAACTTCATTCGCGGATCATAAAAATGTATTCAATGTCTTTTTAAAAATGGATATAATATGATTTTAATTTATCCTTCACTAAAATTCTACAAATTTCTGAATATAAAACAATTTCGCAGCAACGTGTGCATTACACGGCTCACTTTACCTGTTACGGTCAATGATGCGGAGGTCCCGGCCTGTCCAATCCTATTAGCGGCTTTACACGCGTACGTGCCCTGATCGTCGACGTAGACCTCCTCGAACTTCAAAATCGCCTCGCCATTGTTGTACGTTGTAACGTAATCCGGCGAGTTATCTATGTTGACATCATTCTTGAACCATTGAACCGTGGGTAATGGATTCCCTTGTACCTTGCATTCCAGCTGATGCGGAGTGCCTTCAAACGCCACTGATGGAGTCAATTCCTTGACGAACAGGGGTGGACTTAGCTGTTCTTCTGGCGAAGTTTCTGCAATAATAATTATGTTGATGTATATTTAAGCTTTTACTAACGTAAATTTTTTTATTTTTTATTTCGTAAAATATCAGAAGTAAAAAGAAGTAATTTATGATAATAGTGGTATTTTAAAATGCTACAATATAATAATTAAATTGGTATCGTTTATTGATAAATTACGTTTAGGAATTAGGCATGCAATATTATAACAGTTTGGAGATATTTATACCTACAATAAGCTAAATAATAGTGAGGGTTAATTTTTTATGTATTTTATACTTTTATAATTTGATATAATAATTACTTGTTTTGCAAGAAAATAAAAAACTTGGGAAAGCCCTTTGCCAATCCCGAACCTCAATATTACAAAAGTGTAAATTTCAGTAAGTTAGAACAATAGAAAGTTCACAAAAGAAAAAAATATGTAACATCTCTCCGCTCTCTTCTGCCATTGCGCTGGAAAAAATCGTACACCAAATCTCTTTTTCAATACCACCTACCTCTGACTCTGAGGATAGCCTGTGACTCCGCGAATCCCGCCTCGTTTGTTGCCTTGCAACTGAATTTCGCCGAGTCCTCCGTGAAGGTTTCCTCGATCGTAAGGGTGCACAAGCCATCCTCGCCGTACTTGGTCTGGTAGTCCGGATTATTTATAATCGGGATGCCGTCTTTGTGCCAGCTGATATCTGGCCGGGGATGGCCGATCACGCGGCACTCAAAGGTGAAGCGCTCGCCCTCCTGTATTGTCGCGTCGTACAGTGGAACCGTGAACTCCGGCTTGGCGGGCACCTCGACCGCGACGATCGGCACCGGCGACGTCGCGCCTTCCGTGCTCTGAACAATAGTTGATTCTTGTTTCGCGATCTCCGTGCTTTCTATTACTGGCGTTCGCTCGCGCTTGATAGTGGAGATGCTCTCTTGCTCTATTTTCGTCTGCAATTAATCCAATCGGTTTTTAATGTTAGTTTGTAGGTTGTATAAATTTCTTAGAAAACGTAAGAGTCGAAACGATTCACTTTTGGTTAATAATATAAGAAAAGTACAATCTATCCTGTTACTTCTAAAGTTATAAACTCACTATTAAAAAATCTTTTTTGATAAAATATACACAATAAAAGTACAATAATTCAATAAGTATACCAAGAACCAGTTATATAAAAAGAGTAACTGTTCTTTGAAGTAACTAAAGTACTCTACGTAATTTAATTATCACTTCCACTGAAGAAAAAGATAAACAAGTTCGTAATTCTTCGACCGACTTATTATACCTTAGTAATATGAATCTCTTTGGTAATAGTCTCCTGAATGACACTCTTTCCACGTGGATAAGAACCATCAACTTGAGTGGGAGCTTCTGTCTGCGCCGCGGAAGTGACAACCTGGTGCTTCACTTTTTCCCTCTCAGCCTCGATCATCGCGATTCTCCTCGCCTCCTCGGCCGCCTTTTCAAGCGTCTCGGCTGTTAACTGCTCGGCAATCCTTCGAGCATTTTCAGCTTCAGCTGCTGCAGCTTGGGCTGCGATGGCCTCAGCTTGGGCCTCTCTCATCCGCGCATCCGCTTCCTCTCGCTCGCGTTGCAGCTTCTCGCGCAAATCTTCAGCGTTACGGAGGTTCTCAGCCAGAGTGCGAAGTTCGGAGGATATTACGGCGAACGAGTCGAGCATCTCGCGGTTTTCTGTTACGACCTCGGTGAATTGTGGTAACCGGTCAGTTCCTGAAATATGATTGTTTTGGTATTATAGCTGTTTAAGACTTTGGAGGGAAAATTGAGCGTTCCGCAATTCGATCGACAATAATAGGACATCAATGAAAATGACAAACATCAAAACGAATCTAAAATAATGTATTTTTAATAGTTAAAAATTTACCGAATATTTTAGTAGACAATTCCCGAATCTTTTCTATTCTCTTGTCTTGCTTTTCTTCGCCAGGTTTTAGGAAAGTGTCGATATCCCGTAAGAGGATGGTGGCATCTTCCGGAGTCTTTACAGACGTTGCTTTTCGTGCCACAATAATTAACAATTTACTACCTTCTTTGAACCATTCTTTTGCTTCTTCTAATAACGTATAATATTCAATACTAGAATTAATCTTGTGCCTTGTTTCATCTGTAAGATTCTTCAACGTGTTGAGTTTATCTCGCAAACCGTAAAGTTCCTTTTGAATCTTGGGCAAATGTTTTCCCGCTGTTACTTCGGTATTCTTTATGAACTCTTCAATCCTTCGTTCTAGAATCTGTAAAAGAATTTATCGTTGAAAAAAATGGGTACATATGAAATGATAAATGACTTCGATAATAGATAATGGTATTCCTTACATCTAAAGTTTTCTCGAACTGCAAAAATGCTTCGGAAGCTCCTTTCGCAGCCGCAAGGCTCTCTCCCAGCCAGCCGGTAATCGTCGCTAGTTGTTCAGCAAGATCTCGGAGTTCGGCATTGATCCTGTCCAGATCATCTCCGAATAGACAGAAGTCCAGTCGTTCTTGGAGCCGCGTTTTCGTGGTTGTCGAATAGGAGTTCCACTCGTCGACCACCAGTCTAAACGACTGGTTAAGCTTTTCGATGTCCTGACGGGCGGCATCGGCCGGTTCCAGATTTTGAATTTTAATGATCACTTTCTCAGACTCCAGCTTTGCTAGCTTGAAAGTCTCAGATATCGACCGACTCAAGGAATCGAGTCGCTCCAGGAGCGTGCGCACTTCGTGAAGCGACTCTTTGTGCAGACTTGGCGAGGAATCTTCGCTCTTTCGCTGGACGTCAATTTCCTGTTCCACCTTAAATAAATGATTAGATTGATGAATTAAATACAATTTAATAAAAAATTTTATGAAAAATTTCAGTGTAATTACCTTGAAAAACTTATCAAATATAGAGATGAGGTCATCGATGAGGTTTTTGTAATCTAGCGCAGTTGTTCGAAGTCGTTCAGATACTTGAGATAGTTTCTTCTTTATTTCAATGTTGAAGTCATCATCTAATTACGACAGAAAGTGTGAAATTAGTGTTTAAGAAATTTGTTCATAGTAATATAAGATGTATCAAAATATACAAAAGTTATTATTCTTTCACATTTTGATAACTATTAATTTCTACAATTATATTGTATATACCTTTCTTGCCAAAACCTTCGATACTCTTGATACGAGCATCTAATTCAGTTACAGCGTTATTCAATTCAGGAAGAATTTGAATTCTTGAATTTTCAAGATTTTTCAATATATCAAGTGGTCTGGTTGATTCACATGTAATGACGGGGTAAAGTTGTTCTCTAAATTTAGAAACCCACTCAATAGTCTGAAATGAACAGTGTTATTAATAAAAGATCCACATTAAATATTATAACCGCCATTTATTAAAAAAACTTACTTTTGTACTTTCCTCTAAACGCTTTTGTCGTTCTATTCGAATTTCCTTTTGAATAGTTACCGTAGTTACTATATGCTCATACGTCTGTGTTACGGTGAACTGCCGATTGCCAAACTTTTCCATAATTGATCCCACGCAGAGACAAGCACGTGGTACATCAAGGTATGAATCAACGATCTGTAAAATAAATTTCAGGTTCAAATTGAAATTTATAATCTATAATTAAATTTTTTGGTATTTGTATTAAACAATTCATATTTAGTAAACAGACATACAAGAAAAGATTAATTTTAACAATACAATTGATTGCTTGACGTTTACCTTGGCACTTTCATCTAAGAATTTCTTTCCAGTGGTAGTGAGATTCACGTATCGTGGTTGAAGGGTGGTCCATTTCTTCTCTAACTCTTCCATCTGAGCATCGCTCATATCATCAGAATTTACTTTTAGATCGGTTTCAATTTGATCTAATTCTCGTTCTAGATCAGCAGCCGACTGGTGGAAGTCAACGTACATTGAAGCCAATTGCAATCTTGCTTCTATTGCATTCCTCGACATATTCCAGGAACTTCTAAGAGCCTCAACCTTATCGAAAATATCAGCACGTTCAGACTGTTGTAGATGATCCAATATATCTCCAGGTAAAACTTCCTGGTCGAGTCGTCGAACTTCATCAGCTCTTTTATCCAGATCCTCCAACAGTTTCACGTGCAGCTGTTCAACAAAAGTTATTATTTTAGTACTTTCAAAACTTTTGCGTTATCGATAATCATAAGAAAATAATTTATTAATTAATAAATATGCAGTAAATGGTAGTTTTTCATATACGTTAGATATTCTTGCATATACATTTTTGACTTACCTTATAAAAATCGTGAGCCATTGCTAAATCGCTTCCCATATCTTGATGGCCCCGCAAAAATGCTTCGACAATACCGTTAAGCCAAGTTGATAGTTCCTCGTATTTTTCTAGGAAGTCGCCAATACATCGCGAGATTCGTACGTTCTCTTCGCGATGGGCCGTACAGCGCTGCAGCAATCGAATTTTGCGGTCTTCGATGTCTTCTACTACCCGCTTCACACCCTAAATGATAAAATCAAAGCAGTGTTTTAGAAACTCAAAAAATCATTCTTATTGAAAATATTTAGCAAAGTATCTAAAAATTAGAGTGTGCTTGTATGAAGTTAGTTTTCCATGCACTGAAAGTATTTTAAATAAAAATATATTATGGTTAAAATAAGTAAATATTCATCTCTCAAATGAGAGTTTCTTATCGATATCGAATACCTCTTGAATACCATATTTATATTAACATTAATTATTTAAACTTAGTTTTGATATCTGTTACTAATTTTAAAAATTATTTTCTCTTATTTATATGAATAATTCTAATGGCACCCATTGACATTGATGTAGTAAAATAAATCTAATGGGGCGGTGCTGGATATATAATTTAATTCCAAAACTGTTATTTTCTTTCGCCTTATTATCAAATAATATGTAAGAAATTGTGAAAGCTTGTTTCAATTCCACAAATACATTTTCGACTATTGATCGTTCGGTACCATTACAAAAACTAACATGAAAATTAATCTGACCCGTACCCAAACAAAGCAGCACACATCCCATCAAAATCTTCGTATCAAAACGACACAAAAGCTCAAATCTATTTATATCTCACGCGGAAACACCACAGATCTGCAAAAAGAGCAGACCAACTGAACATGTATACGCAAACACGCTTGTCATACAGAACCGATCGCGAAACCACCGTCACGGTCGACGCACGCTGCGGTCGGATACCGAGCCTCCGACATGCGCGCAACAATGACAGAGGCACGGGTAATCTTTCTCCGACGGATCATGATCGCGGAAAAATTCATCGCCGCAACGATGCGCGACGCACTGATCGCTTTGTTGTTTAAGAATTGAGAAAAATGCTTGCAGGCGTATAGTAGGTATACCTCGGCGCCGGGCGCTCCTCTTCCCGTGATCTCGAGGAGGGCGTGACCCTCAGCGAGGGGCGCAGTAGTTATGTCCTCCAAGGTCTTGACCGACTGCGCGTGCAAGCGCGAGAGACCCGATGAACGTGGCGGATGCTCCGTCGTCGCCAGCTGGATTTCCAGCTGGTCCAGCTTCGTGAAGACCTGCGAGAGAAATTTTTTCATAATTATTTTTTATTATAGTGGAAACAAATATCATGAGGAAATTCACTAAAAATTTAAAACCTGGCCGCCTCAAAACTGGTAAAAATTTTTTTTCATAAACCTTCTAGACTTCATAACATAAAGAAGAAAGATCGCTTCAATTTTTAGTTCTCGGGATAAACGTATAAATATTATAGGCTGTAAAATCAGAACGCAAAGAAAAATTGTAGAATTGGCATATCAATTTTAAAATCATCAAAATGCACCAATTTAGACGTAATGACGATTTTAAAAAGTAATATGCGAATTTCACAATGTTTTGGCAGGAACTATACGGGTCATACAACCTTGAATGTGAATTTTATCTGAATTTCCTCATACACGAAATTCTATCTATTTTTCTGAGCACCTTAAAATTTCATTTTTACGCGGGTATACTAATTAAAATCTCATCTGAATACATTTTTTTGTTAAAATAATATAGTACGTATTCCAAATATACCTAGATTTCATGTATATTCATTACTTTATGAGCACTATAAATTTTGGGTAAAATTTTTTAATATGTTTGCATTTTATAGTTCATAATTGGTGCATAATTAAAATGCATTGTAAATAATCAGTAAAGAAAAAAAAAAATTTCACAAATGCATTAATGAAAACCCTCTTATATTTTCATGCAGCATGACAAGTGAAGGAAAAAGGTTCTGTTACGTTGTATCAGTAAGCAATCCTGAAACTCTGTTTTATATAGCTCTAGTAAGTATTGCCGGTAGTCTTTCTTCAGGCGCATATAAGAGCAAGTATATATTTTTCTTAAAATAGATGAATAGCGTAATGTAGTATCAATAATATTTATCGCTATGTTACATACACTCTACATCGAGGTACCATACATTGAAATTAATTAACAATATATAATTTAAATTTATTACAATAAATAAAGCAAAGTTTCTAAAGCTTCAATTAATCAATTAAACTATATAATTTCTAATCGTAGATATACCCTAATGCATAAACTAAACCTATAACAACGCATTAAACTACTTTAAAATTAACCACAAACTTCCGTAAACAATGCTCATCAAAGTCGCATTAAATCCTCCGTCACATCGATTACAGATACTTCCTTGAAATTCCACTGACACGACTAATCGGATCGCAAAGCCCAACGATTCGCGCTGCTCATTATAAGTACTCACCGATCGGGCGGACTCGAAGAACGCGAGGGCCCGGTTCAGCGTGAACTCGTACTGGTCGAGATCGTTCATATAATCGGCGGCGGCGCCGAGTATCGCGTACGCCTGTTCGGTCGCCTGCTCGCCGGCGAAGTGACCCGTGGAGACCAGCTGCTCCGTCTGCTTCGTTATTTTGATGGCTCTGTCCTGGATGTCCTGCGGAGCAATAACGATCGATCAATCTCTGGTGTGCGGAGCTTGCGCTGTGTAAATTATTATCCTTCGTAGGCGTGTGTACAACGCGAGGTACACGTTGGTAATTTATTCATAGAACAAGGCGCCGATCGTTTGTGATAGTAGAGTGATTGTTATACGAGGTTTTATATAGCTTGTTGGCGATACTGCGGGTAATTTATTATTTAATTGGAAGGACTAGTAGTTGTATATAGAAATAAAATTCATTTTTCTGGACAGGACAGGGTTTATTAAAGTACATTCAAAGTTTTAAAATATATATTGATGTATTTCTTCAGTGAAGCAGTAAATTAAAGCGTTGAAGAAAAAAATAGAATTTATGTAGCCGTCTGTTTCTACTTCATGAATTTTAATAAACTACAATGTATACTGTCATTGTAAATTTTTTGCATACATTCCTATATATCTCAAAAATCGACAGAATTATGGTAAGGTAAATATCGTAAATCAGGTGAGGTCACATTACTAAAAGTAGAATTACCATGACATCACATATCAAGAAGGTTGCTTATATGGTATGTATACGAGTCTTGACTTGAACATTAAATATATATCTATCAACTACACCTTATCCACAATTTAGAATTTTTTAGTTCAAAAAGTTACTTATCACGACAAACATTCTTTATTGAGTTCGTAAATTTATAAGAAATAAAATATGAGTCTAAAACTTAAATAAATAAAAAATAATTCTCCCCGATTATCATTAATTTCAAATAATGTCCAACATCATATTATTCCTCTACTATTTTTCATCAGCAGCACTGTAGTCACTGATCATCTACAACTCGTAGAACCAAGCCAATTAACATTCCTAAACGCAATAATTCCCTAAAATCCATCAGCATCCATCTCGCGAGCCAACTTCCTCCTCTAACAATCCATCCTCGCAACAAATTGCAGAACGTAAAACTCGCGACGTTGATAAATCATTATCGGGCACGTATGCACGCGTGCGTACTCGAGAAAATACGAACCTTAGCCTCGACTTGCAATTTTCTCAGCTCAAAGAGCAGTAACTCAGCACTGGCGGACGAGTCGCCGAAGTGATCGCTGCTATTGGCTAGGGCGTTCACGCGGTCGGTGAGCGTGTCCTCGAGCTCGCGCAGATCCGTGGCGAGGAGGGCGAGCGCCAGGCACTGCTCTAGATGGGCCTTACGGCCCCGGAACGCGAGCTCGATTAGCCGGCGCTTGTCGTGCAGCTCCTCCAGCCAACCCTCCACCTTGTGCACCGCTGTAGGTGCATAAGCGAGATTATATAATTATAGATGATTGATGTCGATTTGGGTTTTACCGACTTCGAATCGATTTTGTGGGATGTTAGTATATCTTTAATATTTTGAGTCTAAAGAAGTGTGTCAAAGTCAAGTCTGATGACTCAAGGTTGTCGCGTGACACCACGATAGAAGTTATGTTCACTCCTAGACGTAAGAAATCACTTGCGTCGATCATTATTTAAAAATACTCCGTACAAGAAAGAATCGCATATTTTATAAAATAAATTCGGCATTTAATATACCATTGTTAAATAAAAATTATTGTTATCTCTTATTAAATATTTAAAAAAAATTATGCAGTCTGATACCTTAAATAAATTTTAATGTAATTCAAGTATGTGATGGGTATTTGCAAAATTTCCATACCGCTATCTGCATCAGCCTTTATCCTATCAGGTCTCGAGTCGAGAGATCCTTCGTTGGCAATTTCTCGAAGTCTGTCGAGTAATGCTTTACCCTCCTTCAGTGCGCTCATCAAATTTTCGAGCATCGTTTTTCTCATGTCGTGAATCTTCTTCAGAACATTCTTCACTGCCTCGATTTCGATCGGTAAATGCGTATCGTTGCAAGCCATTTCCAAGGCCCTCATACTTTCCCTGCATTCCGCTGCTTGGCTTTAAAAATTAAGTATGATTGAATTTAAATTGATTTTTAATATAGTCAGATAAATTTAATTGTATCTTATCGGGATGCACATTTTAATGCGTATACAGTTATATTGGCACTAAAGGTAAATAATTAAATATGTTGTTAAGGTCGGTTGTAACAAAATTTTAAATTTCATAAATATTAGTTCTCATTTTTTATTCGAGGATATGACTTGAATTATATAAACAAATTTAAAAAGAAAAATTTTTAATGATCTTGAAATTTAATTTGAAAAAAGAAAAGAAATAAATTTAAGATAACGTCACTCAACGGAGAGTGTAAGCCGGTATGAATGGTATAAGATAGGTAGAATATCAGCCCAGATTGATCCCAAGATTTCAGCAGTGACTCAAAGCCATTTATTCTCAACTCCCACGTGGTAGGAATGTTAATAGGATTGAAATTGTTTTCCCACATTTTTCGTCACCTTTTCAAGTGTCAATTTTACTCTAAAGTGGACCTAATAAATCTTAACTACGTGATTTCTTTGTAGAATATTGTATATCATTGGAATAATAGTATAATGTAATTTTAAATAGTGTTTTCTTCGAAATTTTTGTATTATCAAATCAAACTGATTTGTTAGTTTAAAAAACATATGTAAAATTGATTTAGTTTTAAAATTAAATTATTCGGTTATCAGAATATATGCTAAATAATGATAAATTTAAGATGCAATATTTACCATTGGAAAAGTACATTTCGTTCTAAAATTTGCTTCCGCCGCTCAAGAAGCTCGTTCACATCTTTCCACGCAGCGGCCAAAGTTTCGGCCATCGCTTTGTACACTTCTGCCTTAGGCTTTTGTGTCGATATGACTCGGTCGGCCTTTCTTAATAATTCTTCCACCGGACTTTGTTTACTCTAAAAACACATAAAGTTTGAATATTTATTTTCAAAATAAAAAATCAAGCTGTATTTTTTAATTGATCCAACTTCAAAGTAAACTCGAAATAACTTTTTAAAATCGTGCTATTTCAAAAAACTTAAAATTATATCTGTAAAGTTTGGCTGAATATTTTACACATATTCAAAATTATTATTTGTACTTTTTTTATAAATTATTAACTTATTCATAAACGGACTTTTAAGTAGTAATTATCAAAAATACCAATTAAAATTTTAAATTAATTTTTTCATTTACTCCAATCGTACTTAAAACATCTTTACAGTGCACACATGAGCATTCCAATCCCCCGAAATTTTTTCCTATATTTACCTGCAGTCGTTGAAGCACCTCATTGTGGGCGTTTAAGAGCTCCTTCGCCTCCTCCGGCGTAGCGCCCAGCTTCGTTAATTCCGGCTGAATGTCCAAAACCTTCAACCGCAGGTATTCGCCGCTCTGAAAGCAGAAAAAAGAAGATTCTCATTAGTACAAAGTGAGTGCCCACATGTATAGTCTAAAGTGAAATGACCATTATTGTAGTAATGGTAAAACTCTTAACAAATATTTTTTTTCTCATTCAGCGGTTTATTATTTTAAACCTGAAGAGAATAAAACTTTAAAAGTATATATCGGAAAGTATCTATTTAAAAGGTTGCAAAAACGATGAAACTAACATTTATAAAATTTTTATATAATATTGAGTAAGTAAGTAAGTACTTTACATACTTTCTCCGCAACTGTGAAGTTTTAGTATCGATGTAGGGTAAAAGCACCAGTGATTGGTCATCTAATTTAGTTCTCAGCCATTTTTTCTTTCACGATTCTTGATTAAAATAAATGAAAGATTTAGAACTTTAAGGCAGTGATCGCGAAGTAAATAGTCTCTACTTAAGTTTATACGATTTATGAATTTAGCAAATTTTATTTTTGTGTAATTGTTATAACGAAAATGTCTGGCAACTATGATATGACCGACCACTAGTGCCACCACCCTATATTGGTATTAGAAATCTTCCCAGTTCGAAATACCGAATCTTTTAAAGATCCCTTCGTTGGGGCGAACGGGGGTTACCGATTATCCCTTCGTCGTTTCTCAAGAAATTGATCAAGCCGCTACTTAAGAAATTATTTAAAAATTATTTTCTACATTTCAGTAATGACTTAGAAGATTACTTA
>JAPYZO010001919.1:0-26668 GCA_030522905.1 Torymus flavipes
ACATAATATTTTAGTAATATATTTAATCATTAGAACCTTAGGAAACCTAATTATTGACTTATAAAATATAACCTTATAATATATCTAAAAAAAATGCATTCACCCAAATTATATACTTACTGAAAAATAACGGAGTACACCATAGCCTTACTTAATCTCGGATGAATACTAAATAAGGCTATTCGTTTTCCCAATGGCGTAAGATTCTGATCATTATCCAGAGCTCCTAAAATTTGTAAATCACTAACTGCTTTTTGTACAGCGGTTCTTCTCGGTGGTTGTGGCATACTGCCGAGAAAATTTTCGGCTTTTTCGTTACTATAAGTTTTGCCGTCAAGTACTATTTGCTCCAGAGAAACGCGAAGAACTTCTGGAAGAGGATATGAATCCAAGGTTTCATATTGCTGTTTTGATATGAAATGGTAACTTTCACCAGGTTGAACTCTTCCTGCTCTTCCTTTTCTATTAAAACATATGATTGCCGATTAATAATCATGTTTTATTACAAATTAATTTTAAAAAGCTTATAAAAAACATACCTTTGGTTTAGATTTGCTTTTGAAATCCAATGAACATTAATAGAAGATAAACCTCTACTTTCGTGCCACCTCACTTCCTTATGGCAAGCTGAATCAATGACATAAACAACATCTGGCACAGTGATACCAGTCTCTGCTATATCTGTAGCTAAAATAACTTTTCTTACACCATCTAATGGCGGCTTGAAAATTGTACTTTGGGCTAAGTACGGAATTTTTGAGTGTAATGGTATAATATTCAATTTTGACTGAGAATATTTTTCCAAATTTAATTGTACTCGTTGTATATGACCCCAACCTGGCAAGAAACACAATATAGCTCCAGGTGGCTTATTACCAGATATATAACGTATCAAATCAGTTATTTGATCACAATCAATCATAATGGGTCCCTCTTCTTCTTCTTCAGACTTTGGAAATTTTTTATTCTTTAAAATACCAATTTTATACATATCTTCCAAAAAATTCATTTTCACCGGAAATAATCTTCCTGGTACTTCGACTGCATTACAGCCCAAGTATTCTTGAAATAAATCAGCATTTATTGTTGCAGACATAACAATAACTTTGAGGGAAGGATTTTTTTGCATTGCTCGCTTTAGTAAAACTAATAGCATATCAGTCTGTACACTTCTTTCATGAGCTTCATCAATAATAACATGTGAACAACCCACCAATGCAAGATTACTTTGTAACTTTTTTAATAACACACCAGTGGTACAAAAAAGGATTGCACCATTTCGCGGAGGTAATGATTGCTGTAAACGTACTTGATAGCCAACAACATCTCCTAGTTTTTCTCCTCTCTCATAAGCAATACGTTCTGCTAAAGAGATAGCTGATATTCTACGTGGTTGAGTAACAATCATACTGCAATCAGAACCGTTCCCTCTAGATGCAAAGTGATCCATTATAAACTGTGGGACTTGTGTAGTTTTACCACAACCTGTATCACCTTTTATCACTAAAGCTTGATTTTCATCAAGTTCTTTGAGTATCTGAGACCTTCAAAAATTTTCATAATTTTTCAATCAGATAAAAAATATAATTATAAAGAGATATTAATTACTGTTGAATTAATATTTTGTATTATAGGTATTAATTTAACAATAATAAATATTCGATAAAGAGAATAGACAATGAAATTTACCTAAATTCAAATATTGGAAGTTCTGTATTTGTATTACTTATCTTATTTTCGAAGCTTTCTTTCAGAGTTCTATTTCGTGAAGAAATATCAATTTGGAATTTAGAAATTAGATGTCTTTCATGCATATTATTGGTCTGTATATTTGACACATCTTGACAGTCACCTGCCAATACTGCTTTGTCTATTTTCTAATATTAAAAGAAAATAATGTATATTATTAAAAAATATATAGCCATAAATTTAAGCAAACTTACTTCTTTATATTCATTTAAAAAATTATCTATTTTATTTAAAATATCATTATTTATTTTTAATTCAGTTGGAGAATTCAACAATGATTGTGCTTCATTTTTTTCATAAATAAGAGGCTGTCGGTTTCTAATTCTACCATTCAATTGTAACCAATATAAACATTTTAAAGCTGCTGACATTGAAGCAGATCCCTTTGAATTACCAACAGATGTAAATGATTTGTGCTCAGGCCAGGTAACATTATATGTGTAGGACCACATAACTTTTTTCTTTTCCTGTACATGTTTAGAATTTGAAGAAAGACAATGTGGAGATTTTGTTTCATTTGCAACAGTAGTAAATAAATTATGAAGAAATGACTTTGATTCTGGAAACATTCTTTCTATATCTGAAAAATCATGTTATTTAAAAATATTAAACATTTTTTATAAATTTAAAATTATAATATGTCAAAATAAAACATATAAATAATTAATTTTATTGAATCAATTGAAAAATATTATTGACATGATTCAAAAATATGATTCATATGTTGATTATTAATTAAAATACATTGTAAAAATGAGAAAAGTTTTTTTAAATTGCACATTGATAATCAATGTGTCCAAGTATATATTATTTAAAATATTCTCAAATTTCATTAGAATGTATATATTAATTTTATGATTTAAATTTTCTTTTATAACAAAATTTTTTTTAGTTTACCTCTACTTGGTGCTTTTTCGGTTGTTGAGGTCAACCATTTTCTTACTGGTTCTGGAACTCTTTTTAAAACATTTTCACTTAGTTCAATTTTCCTTTCTTCTACATTTTGTTTTGGCTTTTTCATCTTTAAATTTGAATTAATATGATTTTCTACTAACTAGAAAATAAATATGATTAGCAATAACAAAAACAACAATTATTAATAATTGTACATAATTTTATAATTAAAAAACCTAAAATAACAATACCTCTTGTACACTCTCACTTTCTATTGATTTCGTGTCTTTTGGAGATGCTTGACAATTAGCTGAAAGTTGGCTGTGGAACCTTCTATCATTGTTTATATTTACATTTTGATGTATGACTTGTAAACTAGATTTATTTATCAGAGCAACTGTAGAAAACTGGTAACAATGTTGTAGTTTGACATTGGTTTGTATCAACACATTTTTCTTACTGATAAGCCCACGTGCACTTAAAGGAAACAAATATAAAATATTCTAATAATTCATTCCGCAAAATGCATGTCATTAAAGTAAATTATACAAAATGTCTAAAAACTTACCAATTGCACATGGTCCCTCTGAGACCTATCAAAATTTCGTAAGGTAACATTGTCGTTTATTTTTAATTTAAATTTTTAAATATTAGTCTCAATAATAACTCGCTGAGCAATGAATGACCCTTTTGTATTCACATGACACGTTATAAAGTATTTGCAATAATAATCAACATTTATTTGGACACTGACATACTTGGTACCTCTCTATATTACGCATTGTATTTTTGAGGTTATACTAAAGCCGATGCATGCATTCGACGTGCGGGAGACACATTATGCAAACCTTATCATATATATATATATATTTTTTATATAAATTATTTATTTATAGTCATAAAGGACTAATTTAATGATTTAATAATAAATATAATTGAAGCATAGTGAAATTTTTATTATTCCTATTTTTTTAAACATTTTATTATGTTTTATAAATCATATATTATAGATCATTTAGATTAATACAATCTATAATCGTATATTTTTATCATGTTTTTTTATAATAATATAAACGGCAAACAAGTATTACTAAAATTAATTAATAATATAAACATTTTGATGATAGTTTTTTTATTTTAGTTAAGTATTTTTTAGTTTTCTAAAAAAGTGAAATAACATGATCATAAAATTGCGTTATTCAAAATTATTATTTAAAATAGTTTTATCGAGAATTATCGCTCATTTTGGAGCTGCCTTCAAGTAACTTTGCAAACCTTTGTAATATGAACCTTCTTCATATTTTATTTTGCTCACGTGGTATACTATATAGGTATATATACTACATAAGAAAGAGAGAGCGACATTAGCGACACAAAGCCGATATTGCCGCTTGCCGGGGCCACGTCCGTCGCGCCACGTCCATGCTTCTGGGAAGTGAGTGGTGGTAATGGTTGCTGCGACAAACACCGCCGATTCGATGCCGACTCTCATCTAAGAAACCGACGAAAAAAGCTTTAATTACGATCTCAGAAACTACGGTTAAAACTTAGGTAATACTAAACATACATTAGGTAAGAATTATGGCGTCTCAAACTCCGTGGATTTTGATCACAAGAACATTTCTTGTGCTGCTTGCGTGCAGCCTGGCCTCCTGCAGTCTCATCGATACTAGTTTGAATATCAAGAACGCCGATAGAACCGTTGATTTGCACTCGCAAATAACAAAGATCACAAACAAACTGGTAATCGAAAATACTGGCAAGAGCCCAGTACGCAACTTCATCTTTGCATTGGATGCGGGGCAAAATGATAATTTGAGCTATATTTCTGCTTTACTGCGAGAGCATGGCAGACCAGAACTCAAAGTTAAGAAGGTAGAAAATCTAGAAATGAAGAATGCTCATCCTGATACGCTATTTTATCAGATTGAATTGAGGGATCCACTGCAGCCAGAGCGTTCAGTTCCTGTTGAAGTAGAAGTCATTCTGACGCATGAGTTAACTCCGCATCCTAAGGAAATTCTGCAGAAGGAAAAGCAGCTAGTTAAATATACCGGAAATCTTTACTTGTTCTCACCTTATTCTGTTACCAAACAGACTACAAATGTTCTGCTTCCTTCAAGGAATGTTGAGAGTTACACTAAAACCAAGCCTGTAACGCAAAGTGACTCTACTATTACCTATGGCCCATTTGAGAAGAAATCACCATTTTCGCAAGAAGAATTGAATGTGCATTTCGAAAACAATAATAAATTTTTGACTGTGACAAGACTTGAAAGGGTCATTGAAATATCGCACTGGGGCAATATCGCTATAGAAGAAACTATTGATTTATTGCACACTGGAGCATTATTAAAAGGTTTGTAATAATTTTAATATGTATTTTTAATTAAACAACCGTACACTATTATTTTGAGGTATTTTAAAACATTATAAATACTATTTCTAATTAAAAAATAATATTTCAATATTATTAAATATGCATGGACTTACATATACAGGATATATAAATTGAATAACATTTTATTTTGCAGGATCATTTTCAAGATATGAATATGCCAGGGAATCTAAATCTGGACAGCCAAGTGTTCAAAGCTTTGATACAGTTTTGCCAGCAGCAGCATCAGATATCTACTATAGGGATGAAATTGGAAATATTTCTACTTCCCATACTAGGATAAAGAAAGATTCAGTTGAATTGAATTTGAGACCACGTTTCCCACTTTTTGGTGGATGGAAGACTAAATATACAATTGGATACAATGTACCTAGTTATGAATATCTTTACAACTCTGGAGATGAGTTTATTTTAAATATGAGGTTAATAGATCACATATTTGATGACATGATTATTGATGAAATGGTTGTTAAAATAATTTTACCAGAAGGATGTCACAAGCTGAATTTAGACCTCCCATATGAGGCTAAAAAGTTGCCAGGTTCTCTGCACTACACTTATTTAGATACTGCTGGACGTCCTGTTGTATCTGTGACTAAGAAAAATTTGGTGGAGAGCCATATTCAAAACTTTAAGCTGAAATACACATTCCCAAAGATTTTAATGTTACAGGAGCCATTTTTGGTTGCTGGTGCACTTTATCTTTTGTTCCTGCTTGTTATTCTTTACGTACGCCTAGATTTTTCCATTGATAAAGATGAAGCTTCAGAAAGTAAGTTACGAGTTGCTGGACATTGTGAGACGATTTTGGCTTTCCAAGATCGCAGAGTTTCATCTTACAATGAATTAGATGATTTACTAACAAACTTAAAATCAAATAAGGATGTTAATGTTTATTTGACAGCAGTAAAAAGTGTTAACCAATTATATAAAAATGCTACTGCTGCTGTTGCAGAGTTAGGTAAGATATTTATTATTTCTGATCAACAATTTCCTTTATTCTAGAATAATTTGTTTTAATTCTATTATTTTTAATTTAAACAGCTCAGAAATTAAAAGGAGAATCTGGAGATGTCTATGATAGAATTCAAGAACTCCAAAAGCATGATAGGACTCTGAAAGAGCTGTACAACCAACAACAAGTGTTATATGTTGACAAATTGGTGCCTGGTAAAATCAATCGACAACAATTTGTTGAAGCTGAATCAGCTATTGCTAAAAAGAAAGAAGAGTGTGTGGAAAAGATAAACAACATTATCAAATCATTGCAGTGAACAGACTTTTTATATTTAGTACCTTGTTTGAAGACGAGGTCTAATGACAAGTAAAGAACTGTTTTTAAAAAACAGAAGAACTATGATGTTCCATGTCAAGTTTGCAGTGATAAATTACATTGTTACATTTCATTTGAGTACTAGCATTTATGTGTATGAGCTTTATAAAAACATTCTTAACTTTGTAATAAAAAAATATGAAATAAGAATTTTTGTATAAAAAGTTAAAGTGATATACATACGTACTTTAATAATTACTTGCATAGTATAAAACAATAAAAAAATTTCTTAAGACTATGCAGTATGAAGAAACCACCCAAGGACATTTTTAAAAGTCAAAATCTTTGTGAAGCAACTATATTTTATAAAATTAAGTAATATTTAAGTAGTTACACACAAAAAATAATTGAATAAATTAAATAATAAAAAATTTCAAGATATTTTCAAAGATTTATTCAATACATCAAAAACAGCAACACAAGCAGTTTGAAATTAAAATTTTTTTTAACGTTTATAAAAATATTTCTGAACGATATACTTTAAAAATATAAAATTATTAATAAAAGTAAAATATTTACACCTAGGAGTCCCGTCACAGATTTAATTTTGTAATAATACTTATACTAATCCAAGTTATTATAAAATGTTTTTTGTTTTATATTAATTTACAGGAAAATTTAAAATTATTTTAAGCACGCAGTACCTTGATGCATATTGCGATAAAATTAATTTTATTCAAATGCTTGTTCAAGCGAAAAATGCACTGTTCTGTAAAAATCCCCGAGTATACGACATAAAAACATTCAAACGTTTTGAAATTGCAAAAAAAAAAGAAAAATATAGGTAACTAATAATGGAGTAAGCTACTCAGCAACCGATATCGTATCCACCTGCGCGCATTGTTGCCGAGAAAATAACCACACGCACCATCCAATGGGTAATATACAGTATACTTGTATATACTTATACAGCAGACGCGTAGCAGTGTGATGCCATATACAATATACTATACCCAATCGCCGTTTCGAGGGGCGACTTGAGGCTTCACTTCAGTCAAACGCGGACCTCGCTTCCCGCCGGCACTGCCGGTCGAACGAGCCGAGCACAGTGTGCAGTGCTGAGTTTTTGAGTCGCCAAGACTCGGTACTCAAGACGCAGCACGTAGCGTTAAAGCGTATATAATATAATTATAGCATAGTTGATTGAACACGGACACCTGCTAACCTTATCTGCGACGCCCTGGCGACCGTCGTAGACCCCTCTAAAGACTGCCCAATCGTGACACAATTTTCATGATAAGAAGGACAATGATTAATTTGCGGAAATTTATAGGTAAAGCGCGCAAGTAGCTTGTTTTACGCGGCTCTCAAGCGGCTTGTTTACCTCGAGTTAAAAGCCCACGGACGCTTGGTGCTTCGAGGTTAAGCTCCAGGGAGCCTATGTTGTGTCTAATTTTTTCTGTGCTTCCTCAAAGTACGATAAACTGACACTTAAGAATTTTCATGATATTCTTGTTCTAGACATTGGTGCTAACTTAACGGATCCCATGTACCAAGGCATTTACAATGGCACTCAGAAGCATCAGCCAGACCTCGAGAAAGTTTTGGAGCGCAGCTGGAATAACAACCTGTCAAAAATCATCATCACTGCTGGTAGTTTAGAGGAAAGTAAAAAGGCCTTAGAAATAGCAAAAACTGATGGTTCGTATCATAATATCAATTTTTAAAAAATAATCATTTACAGAATCTTATTCATTTGCATCAACTGCATTAATTTATTAATTTTTTGTATACTTTCCTTTACAGACAGATTATTTTCTACGGTGGGTTGCCATCCAACAAGATGTAATGAGTTTGAAGAATCAGGAGATCCAGAAGCATATTTAGATGCTCTGTGTCAGCTTGCTCTTGAAAACAAAAACAAAATTATAGCCATAGGAGAGATGGGTCTTGATTATGACAGACTGCAGTTTTGTTCCAAAGAAACACAAAAGAAATATTTTGAAATGCAATTATCTTTGTGTTCGACTCTCAAACTTCCTATGTTCTTGCATTGTAGGAATGCAGCAGAAGATTTTGTGCGCATACTTAGAGAACACAAAGACAGGTTAACAGCTGGTGTTGTTCATTCTTTTGATGGTAATACCGAAGATGCCTATAGTATGTTACAATTGGGACTTTATATTGGAATCAATGGATGGTAAGTGATAAACAAAAAAATATATTTTTGTTAATTTTTTTATGTAAAAGTACTAATAATAATTTTTATTAGAATAAATATAAAATTGCTATAATCAAATTCATAAAATAATACTTATATTGTGTCAAGATATTTATTTTCATTGTAAAAATCATTGTAGCAACTTCATAAAGTTTAAGCCTGGTTTAACCCATTAAAAGTGATTAATGCATGCAGCAACTTATATAAATTTTAGAATACTAGGATAATTAAAAAAATTATTGTGAATATTATTGTTGCTTCATTTTTCTAAGATCATAATAAATCTGATAATTATTGACAAAATTATTTTTGCTACATTCAATTTTTACAGTTAAATAGAAGTAAAAAAATTTCTGTCGTACTTTTTGTGTAACACAGGCATGATTTTTGCGTTTTTTAAACCTAATAGTAAAGTAACAGTTATTAGACCAGTGGGCACAAAAGTCACGGAGCGGACGTAAAAGTAACAGAGAGCGTAAAATTTTCGGAACAAGCGCAAATTTCTATACCTTTGGTTGTTATACTCTGTTTAATGTACTCCCCCGTTACAGGTACAAAAACACGAGAATCCAAACATGTCACGAAAAATATCGTGCCTACCAAGGGCTAATTGGGCTTTTTGACCTAGTGTGGTTGCAGTACTCGTCTGTGTCTCGCTAAACGCACTCATCTTCGGCTCGTGCTTGTTTGCCGGCGACTCGCAACTCCATACTTGGTCTAAACAGGCCCACTTTACGCCTTTGGTACACAATAATACATTACACAACACATGTGCAAAGTAAGTGATTCCCACACGAGTCGTGTTTGTCAACCTCTACACGATCGGACGACAAACAAAACTCGTCCACGGTAATCACCGACTTTGCACACGCGTTGCATATACTATTTTTCTAAACTTGATTTTCTATGCCTTTTTAGCTTACGCAAAGTGTAGGATTCTCGCATGCAAAGCACTCACTTTGCGCACTGCAAGTTCAAAATTCGAGGAACCCACACTCTGCGTACGCTACATAGGTGTTGAAATTCGATTTGCGCACACGTTAAGAATAGTACTTTTCGATAGTAGGTACGTGGTGCGATAAAAATGATTCTGGCACGAGTGTGGAGAGTTTGTCGCCCGAGCGAAGCGATCACACTCGTGTCCGAACCATTTTTATCAGGAATATGCACCATATTACTTTTTGTAATACAAGCACGATTTGCGTGTTTTTTTAAATCTCAAATAAGTCATAAAGTCAGAGAATATACAATATATTATCATTTAGCATAGACGTTAAATGATAATATATTCTATATTCTCTGCTAAAGTAACCGCTTTTAGACCAGCGGATCTGAAAGTCGCGGAACGGGCGTAAAATTTTTATTGCGGGCGTAAAATTTCTGTAGCAGACGTAAAACTTTCGTAGCGGGTGTAAAATTTTCGTAGCGAGCGTAAAATTTCAGTAGTGGGCGTAAAATTTTCGTAGCAGGCGTAAAAAAATTTCTTATACTTGTTTCTAAATAATTTTCGAGAAAATGTCTTACATATTTGAGTATCTTTCCTTTCCTATTCAATATCTTTTTGCGTATGTTACATTTTCTATGATAACAAATTTTAGTTTCATTTTTTATTAATCTATTATTTTATTGTCTAATTTTTATTACGAAAAATACAAAGTTTACAAAAAATTTTAAATATGTTGAAATGAGGAAAGACAAAGATGAAAATTTCAATGGGTCTTTGGTTGCTATACCGGGAATTCGTTAATGTAGTCTCACGTTACAGGTACAAAAACACGAAAATCCAAACCTGTATCACAAAAAGTACCGTGTGCACAAAGGGCTATTTCGGTAGGCAATACTATTTCGATTCAGTGGGCGTAAAATGCCATTTTACGCATTTTGCAAATTTATAAAATCGCTTTTACGCCCCCTGTATCGAAATAGTATATTACGATACATGTGACTAAAATGCCTCTTTTTTGCACGGCGTAAGATTTAAATCCGCATTTATGGCACGGCGCTAAGCGCACTCGCTACGCTGGGGCGCTTATACACGCCGTGCCGTAAAGTGCGACTTATGCCACTAGTATCGTAATGTACTATTTTGACACAACGCTCGGTAAAGTGCTATTAGCGCACGCTTGAAAACCTAAACGTGTGAAAAAGTAATGTTTTACGGACGGTTTATAAAAAAAAAGTTTTCATGATAAATAGTAATTGCTAATTAATTTATTTGATTTTTAAAGATGAGCAAAACAGATTAAAAAGTACGAACAAACAAATATTATTATACTTTAAAATCAATAAAGTATAGAATCAAATTTTATTTTTAAAATTTCAGCGTATTTTTTGTTTTAATATTATGTTTTATATTAATTTTTTCTTTTCCAGCTCTCTTAAGACTGAAGAAAACCTTTTTGTTGTAACGACAATACCTTCAGACAGGCTTGTTATAGAAACAGATTGTCCATGGTGCGAAGTTAGACCAACACATGCCTCAGCCAAAGATATAGTAACACAATTTCCTTCAGTGAAGAAAGAAAAATGGCAGTCTGATAAATTGGTCAAGGGTCGGAATGAGCCTTGTAATATAGTGTAAGAAACTTAAAAATTCTATTAATTTTTCTTATGAAAATTGATTTTCTGATTTTTATATTTTCGTTGAATATTTATACATATGAATGTTTTAGTCAAATACTGGAAGTATTAGCAAGTGTCAGAGATGAAGAAGAAGAATACCTTTGTAATCAAATATACAAAAACACTATGAAACTCTTTTTCCCATACGAATTATAATCTGCATTTACACAATTCCAAAGCAGACCTCTGTACAATGAAAAGTGCATCTTACTGTATACAAACAAATGTGCATTATACAAACTGAATTTACACTGAAAGTGATACAGAACATAAAGTATTGACTTCATAAAAGTGCTTTTGCAACTAGATGATTTATACATCATCGCATGCGATAAGTCGTGCCGACGTGAATTGTAAGCCTCAATATACTTGAAGGATCTCTTTCGATGTAATTTCCTAATATATTCTTGTTATTTCAGTTTTATCGTCATACATCGGTAATCAACACTATTATTATTATTATTATTATTATTTTATTACTAGTAATAATACGTAATTTAACATCAATTTGTAACGTATAACTTACCTATCTTGTTAAGTTATTTATTAAGTTTTTACTTTCTATACACTAAAATAATTACACAATTTTTAAGATTTTTTTATACAAAAAGAGTTATTTATTTTACATTTCTTTTAATTGATTTATAAAGAAATACATCCATGATAATACAAAAAAAAGAGTCGAAGAGAGTTTCTATCATACATTATTCCTGTAACAGTCACACCAAGATGTCCAATTTGAAAAATGTCTTGCCATTTTGTATCTGTCATCATAAAATTAATAGTTCAGTAACTAAAATTTTTTTCAGATACTATTGCAATATGTATCAGAGATACAAGATACATTTTTTTTTTTAATATCACAGGTTCAATGGCCGTTGTAGTCATGACCGTCAAAAATATGCAACCGAAAACTCCTGTGTTCTAACAAATTAATGCATAGATGTGAAGGAGTTCTGTTGCCATTGGAATTGTTAATTGCGATATTCAAGTTTCCCCCTCATTCGACTTTGGAAAGTGTTTGCACCTTTTCATACACCCAATCATACGTCTGGCTGGCAAAAGTGTGTGTCGTGTTGATTGCTTGGCTGGCATAGTTTTGTAAGCTTTCTGGACTCAATTTGCCACTGTAAAATAATATTAAATTATTAACACAATAAATTTTACTTTTAATAACGAAATACTTTT
This sequence comes from Torymus flavipes, assembly GCA_030522905.1. Classification (NCBI taxonomy): domain Eukaryota; kingdom Metazoa; phylum Arthropoda; class Insecta; order Hymenoptera; family Torymidae; genus Torymus; species Torymus flavipes. Next base: position 12,346 of record JAPYZO010001919.1, read on the forward strand.
TTTGAACATAAATTATAAAAAAAAAATATATACACTTATACATTATATTAAAAATTTTCAAATACTAACACAAAGACATTTGTTTTCAGCCATTTTGATGCCTTCACAGAATTTTCAATTACTTGTTCTGCGATCAACGCAGAGTAAGTTTTAATGGCTTCCAATCCTTTCACAGAATTCCTTTGTACAGAATCCGATAGTCCAGGAACATAATGTTCAACCTAAAATTATAACATTATTTTGTTAATCTTGTCTAACAAAATATTGTAAATATTCATAGCAGACACTTTGATATGTTCTAATAGACATATATTTACTAATTCTTACCGTTGCCATAACCACTGGCTTTGTTGTTACGACATAATTGGAAATATTGTCAAATACTTTTATAGACAAATTCCTTACAACAATATAAAAGTCTCCTCCGAGCTTAACGTAAGGTGTGGAAAAGTCAACAACAGCTTTATAATATTCTGGAGAAGTAGCCTCAAGATATTCCAGGCCCTTTCCAGTATACAATTTGGTGGATATCCAAGATTTCTGTGTGAAAGCAGTAATTCCACTGTCCCTCATGAACTTTCCAGTACTTGTTGCTAAATAATTGCAATAAAACTGCATTAGTATTTATTTTTTATGGATATATTATGTTAATACTATACTACAATAATACCTTCAAAAGATCCATGTTTGTGAGTATCATAAGCAACAATTGTACCAATTATTAATAGTAAGAAAAAGCATCCGGTTTTCCATGGAAAACCTCCTTTATTGGACTTTTTCGATGACATCTTTTTACCTATTGCCTGAAAGATATATCAATTGTTTTTTTAATATTTATGTCTTAATTATGTTTATAATTATTTTAATTTAAATATTTCTGATAGGCAGTCTGTCAATGAGTAAAGAAAGAGTAATGAGCTTCAAGTAGTTATAGCCACTGTAAGACTAATCTATATGTCATTCAATTTAAATGCTCTATAAATGCTTGCTTAATTACATTCTAATTTAAATACTATAATTCCTGTTTTCGAAAAATTGTTCTAATTAACCAATAAAAAAAATTTTTTTTGCTCTTTTACAAAAAAGCCGACACGCTATAACGAATCATATCTGTGTTATAATTAAACTCGCGCCTATCACCAATAGCGACTACACAATTAACGTTAATAACCGGCAGATATTCTTCTTTTTTAACTGACGCAACGTTTATTTTCCACGTTCACGATCGAATGGTACTCTGCTACCAATAACTTTTTCGCGCAATATCAAAGAAAAACTGCTGACGTATGATAAAGTTTTCTCTGTCTCACTTATGTATGAGTACAGAAACGAACGCATCACACACACACACACACATGCACACCAGTTCAAAAATCAATAATCAAACGAGCAATGTCACCGCTCGATCAGCAAACGCGCCTCGCTAGGTACTCCGATTTTCCCAGGAGACTCTAACTTTCTATTCGCCGGACAAATTTAATCTGGCTTTCGATTACCTTGAACGGGCACAAAAGAGAGACACAAAAAGGGCTTCGAGGGATCACAAAAAAGACATCGAATCACACGAAGTGTGTATAGACCACGACACTGTCCGTTGAACTACGCGGAAAATCGATAGAGAACTGCGCGCTTGGAAAATTTCCTATACTACGTAGGCGCAAGCAAAAAGAGAGAAATAGTTAGAGAGACGGTCTACCGTAGTAATTGACGTTCACGTACTTTATCAATATTTATGAGGACAGGACAGGCGAGACGCTGCAGCGGAGAGCGACGGTTGTGAGCGGCGGTGATTCACGTGCGCGCCTCCGCGAGCGAATGACGGCGGGTCCTCGTCGCTCGACGCGCGTCGTGCAAAGATTCAAGTGACGCCATTATCTCTTTCGACTGCTCGCGGCTCGCGCGCGCGGGGAGGGGCATGCGCGCCGTGAAAAAAGGGATACGCAGGCCTCGTGTACAGCTGCATTAAAACACCTATAGACCCATATGCCAGCACGGAATTTTCACTTTTACCTGTGAGGAAAGGGGAGAAGAGCGAAAGTGACTCTTCGAGCTAGCTAGGCGTTTTCCTCTCCCTCCCTTCGTCAACCGATCGGCTCCGTCGCCGCACGAGCACGGCGCATGCCTCTGCCTCTGTGTGTCTTCGTGCAAGTATGCGTAAGTGCGCGCGCACGAGAAAGCGGGCTCTAACAACCGGCTGTATTTCTCTATAGCCCCTTACTTGCTTCTCGTTGTGCGATGACGACGAACTGTTGTATGGCGTTAAAGAATATACCTAACGCGTTTGTGGTGTGTGTCCGCCCCGCGTGTCCCCCTCGCGCACGCGCTCGCGCGATCGATAGTCCCTTATGTATGCGCTGTTACACACACGCGTGTACTTATATACTTACTCCCTACATGCACTTGCATCAGCACGCTGACGCTATATAACGCATATTGAAAAATCGCCGGTTGATAGCCGATTTTTTATACATACGCGCACGCGCGATTGCAAGATTAGGGGTCGTGCTCGGTGCTCGTTTTATTCGCAGTGCCGTTGTTTTTGAATTTCTTGAGGCCTGTTGTATATATATAATTATTCGGTGTTTAGCCAACACTATACGCCTATCCTGGTTGCGCAACACGGCTGCTGCCGCTACGTCGATGCAGGAAGTGTGTGGACGCTCGCGAGAAATGAAGAAAGATAGAGCGCGATTGATTTCATTCATACTTTCGTGCAGCCAGACCGACTCGGTGCGGCTTTGCCATTGATTATCGATTCGTTTAAAAATATACCTATATGTTGTTTGATGCAATTTATAAATTGTTTCATTATAAAAGAAATTATCGGGCGAATCCGTTTTTCTTTCAACATTTTTATTGAAAAACTCTTCTTTCAACAATTCTTTTAAATATCGGTAGCTAAATCGAAAAAATATGTTTAAATGATCAAAACGGTAATAACAATTAAAATTAAAAATTTTTATCTTGAAATTTTTATCTTGGAAATCTTTGTTTTTCATTATTTATCTTTCGAGCAAGATTTGTATTATCTCCGTAACTCCGTCTATTTACGTTTATCACGTAATTGTTTACGTTTATCACGTATATCACGTATTTTTTTAAATATAAAGTTGAAGTATTTTCGAAATTAACTGATTAAATAAAAATCAATATGTGTAAACAAAACTTCCCCAACAATAATAAATTATTTGATAAAATTAAACAAACTATCTGTCTGACAATAGTATATAGATTAAAATAATGAGGGTTAATACTCCCATTAGTAATATTAAAGCACTGCTGATAACGATGATGTAAGTCGAGGCAATCGTATTATAATACTTAATTGTGAATGCATTAGAGAACTACAATTAACCGTTGTATATAAGATTAATGGTTGCAATGTGATCTCGGGAATACGAATAAAGTAAACAAGATAAATCTTTAAATTTATAAAATGAAATTGTTAATTGTGCAGAAATATATGTACACGCAAGATTTATTTATATGGTTGTTTTAATTCAATTTTCGTAACACTGAATTTCGCTATGCAGACGATAATACTTAAAACTTTTATTGAAAAAAATCGTGAAAGGGATCGTTTGCAGGGTCAAACACCTTACAGATATGTATCCAAAGCTATACGTATATAATTTTAGTAGGTCAACACTCCAAATCAACGGCACGTATACTTTCCCCTGATTATGTTCCTTCTACTAGAATTTTTATGATTATGCACTGGGTGCAAAGAAGAATTTGAAAAACGTTTCTTTAGCGTCCATTTTGTTTCAGATTTTCGTTCGTTTTTACTATTCGTTAAAAAATTGAAGTTAAATTTAAAATTTTTTTTTTATTTTACAGTTGATTACTAATAGTATTATAAAAGTACCGAAAACAACTTTTCTTATTTCGTACTAAAAGAAATAGTAGAAAAAAATTTCTTGTGTTATTTTATAAAAGAATAACGGTTACGAAAAATTTGTGTAAAACTAACAGGAACGGAAATTATAATACAAAAGAACTTAAATATTCATTCACTCGTCAGAATAATGCCTTTTACACTTTCAACTAGGTATCTATTTATCTATATATCCAGCTATCAAAGCTTATATTTACTCTCGAATAGTTTTTTTCGAGTACAAATACCAATGAACAACGATATATTTCAATGGTTACGTTGTTGAAATAATCTTTATTAAAATACATAATTACTACAGATTTATAAGTATTCTAATAGAAATATTTCAAGCAAAATGCATTATTATTTTAATTAATAAAATTATATTTGCTATAATAACTGTATATTTAATTGAACAAAAATACTAAAGATTTCAAAATTACAATACGCATTAAAATTGAATAAGATTTTAAAAAATGACTGCATCAAAGTTTTAGTGTAGAAAAAAAAAGGGAAGATAAAAATATTATCAGAATAACGTACAAAAGAATAAAGAAAAATATGCATCAACCATACGTAAGTATACACTTTTTTATAGTCAGGTCAAAATGTTACTTAGTTTTTTTTTTTAGTCGTAGCGTAACGCTTCCGAAAAATAACTTCTGCATCAATTTCGCGCACGCGTCCGTATTTCCATCTACTTATGATCTTAAAAAAAAGTGTTTATCATAGATTCATTCAGCGTCTTGGTTTTCTCGTTAAAGAAAAAACTGACATGCGGATACACGAGAGACTAAGTACGCGGAGGAGCTCGGATAGATCCAGCTCCGACCTTTTATATGTCGAGAACTAAATATAGGTATACTATATAGTGCCCGATAATAACGGTTAGTTGGACAGCAAAGTCTAACCCTTTGACAATGGAAATTATAGAGTTTTTATTTTGAATAATAACTAATATGAGTGTATAATGGAGACGCATATTGAAATTGTTATTTTAAAAAAAAATCTTTCTAAAGAATATATGTATTTCACTGGGTCAGGTTCAATAAAATTTTTAAGATAGTAGGTATATGAACGACATGGTGAAACTACGGGAAAAGCACAGTTGCAACGAGTAGTTTTATTTTATTATTATCCTCGTTTCAGAAGTATTTAAATGAAACGAGAAACCGCTTTTCTCTTTTGGAGGAAGTAGATCCTATGTAAATTTTAAAAGAAATTTAAGTCTACTAATATTAATATGCATGATTTATTATTTCCAATATTTGTATAATTTTGAAATACAATAAAAAATGCACATGATATTAAAATACCTACATCTAAAATATTAATTCGAATAAGCGCAGTGAAAGTTAAAAGTATATTGATTAAATGATCTACGTGGCGTTCGCGTGTCTTACTATACTTTGCGAACGATAAGTATCTACTTAAATACATTTACTATACGCCACCAATATTGCTAGTGCCAGTTTTATATTGATTTTTTCGGCAAAAATATAACGTTTTTCTAAATTATTTTCAAAAAAATTATATTATCATAAACTATACAAAATATTGAAAGAACTGTTTTTGACACCGCGTGCATAAAGTGGCACTTTAACACACGCTTACGTTTAGAAGTATGCACAAAAAGAACACTTTACGCACTGAGTGTCAAAAAATAATGTTCGATAACGCGATAAAAATGACTCACACGAGTGTCCTTCGCTTCGCTCGGGCGACAAACTTACACTTTTGCAAGAATGATTTTTATTGCACTATAGTATCGAAAAGTACTATTGATTATATCGTACACAGATGAATAAATGTTGAGATTTACGTTTTGAAATCGAATGGTATCAATTTTTACTGCTATAATATTTAAAAGTACAACTTATGAATTCTTCTAAAATAATTACTTTCTTCAAATTATCATAAAATTTATAAATATAAGAGACACGTACACGTATATACATAACGGTTATGGTTCTTTGTATATATTCAAAATAGAAGAGTACAAGTTTTTGTCAAGACACACATGTGTCAAAGGCGTGGGCATAAGTGTGCAAGTGGGCGTCTGCACGATTGAATGCGTATAAATGCGTGCGTATTTACGAGTTGATCTCCGGGACGTTTTGGACGATCAGCAGAGAAACTTAACTTCGTATCGCTCATTCTACAGCTGAACTATTTTTAGTGGTTATTAATTGATTTAAATATTTAAAATTATTTTATCTTAATATTCTTATAAAAATTATTAATAATCCGTATAAATTTTAAATCGTAGATTAAACATTTTGCAAACTTTTAATTGCTAATTTTGACATTACTTTTCGTGAGCTGAATCGAAAACCTGAAGAAATAAATACTGCTTTAATCAGATTTCTCGTTAATTTTTTTCAACTTTGAAAACTAAAGCAAACACATTCTTTACAATGAGTTAATGGATGTTAAAAGTAATAAGCAAAAATATAAAATAAAAAAAAAGATAAAAGATACGAAAATGTCAGTATACTTTTGCAATTGTATATAAATTCGGACTTTCTTTTGAGTATTAAATTCATAAATCTTTGAAGAAATGAATTGAAAAGCGTTTATAAGCGTTTATAAGCGCGCGCACGCACGCACACACACACACACACACACACACACACACACACACTGCAAGCACTTATACATTGATCAATCTTTTTAAAAACGTCGTATCTCTGTAGCTTTTGAAAACAGTTGATAAATTTAATATTTTTAATTTTAGTATATCTGACATTATAGAAAACTTACCTCAGAAGTATTGCTACACATATAAAGATATTTATCATCTTTTCCTTTGCCTTTTTTTGAATTTTCTTGTGATAATTGGAAGGCTGAAAGTAGTTCTGATAGAAGTTTTGACTTCAAAGACGATTGTAACGAGTAATAACTTGAATCTATTTAGAAGATGATAACACAATTAATAATATTTATATTGAAAAATCAGTTTTTAAATGAAATACCTACCAATGTGAGACAGAAGTACACTTGATATGTATAAATTTTTCATATAAAGAGATTTCCAAACATTGTAACAGCGATCATCAGCAGTCAGACAATGTATAAGGCCTTCTATAATCTCATTTTTATAATTTTCAGGAGTTTTCGATGTCACTTTAGAAAATAAGGTCTCAAAAAGTTTTCGATGATTTATGGTTTTATTTTGGAACAGGATTATCTAGTATAAAAAAATTTTGTATTAACATATAGTAAAGTTAAATTACAATACCTACAAATTTATTTTTGCATACCCTTAATCTCTGAAGTTGTGGAACTCCTTCATCAATTACATTATTAGTGATATTTAATTTTCCCGAGAAAAAGTCATCAAAAATACTAAGATATAAATCAGGTTGAAGGCTATCATCATTACTGTGCCATGTAATGATATCACTTAATATTTTTACTATGTAGCTAGAGTAGCTCTTTGCTTCAAGCATTGGAGCCATAACTTCATGCCAGACTTTTAAACCAACAGATAAATTTTCTCTTCCAGCTTGATTAAAAGACCATAGCAGAGACAGTCCTATGGGCTTTCTGTTTTGGTAGGAATTTCTCATACTTGTTAACTTTGCAATGTTAGACACCCAAAGCTTGGGATCATACTTAGCCAAAAGCTGGATAAATATTTTGTACCCAACCACAGGAGTACTTTTAGCCATTTCCATGGCCATGGCTGTAAGTATAAATTCGTAAAAAAGCCTAGCATTAGAAGCACCTGCACTATCGATTGCTTTTTCCAAAGTAACACGTAGACTCTTTGGAACAACATTTAGAGGATAACCATCAGGTCTACCAGAAAATATAGGATCATCCTTTTCCACAGGAATCTTTGCATTTAAAAAAGCTACTAAAGTTTTAAGCCAAACCAGAGGTGCATCTGGAAAACGAGCTTGGTTTGTTGCTAACAGATTTTGTACTTCTGTTACACTAATCTGCAAAGGTAAATAGGATATAAATAATAAAATACTTTCTTTCACCACACTAAAGTATACCAAGTTATAATTTTGCAATAATAAAACAAAGCCTTTACCGAATTGAGAGCTTCCTCGATTGACTTTGGTGGTTTTTCCTTAGGTGGATCTTCCTTTTTCTTTTCAGCTTGTTGCTGCTTTTGTTGTTTTTTCTTTTCTTCATTTTCTTTAGTTTTATTATCTTTTTCCTTTACAGGTTTTTTATTTTCCTTATTACCATCTAAATTTTCGTACAAAGTCTTAACTTGGTCTAAAGGTACTGTGAAAGAAATAGTAACAATAATTAATCAATATTTAATAACATGATTGAATGAGAAATATTATTTAAGAATTATAAAAAAAAACAAATTCTTCGTAAGTGGTCTTACAAAAAATAATACCATATTGATCAAAGTTCTGAATTCATTAAATAAAAATATATAATCTTTGAACTTAATTTTATTTTTGCATATAATATATATGCAATATTTTTATAATACTCTATAGATAGTAAGATTATACTCATATGTGTATAATAAAACAATAATAAAATATTGAAAATTATAATAATTCAACTATAGAAATTGTACAATATTGACATACTTTCTATTTTGTGAACTGCAGTAGAATTTTAACAAAAGAAGTAGCAAATACTTTTATAAATAAAAATTTTAGTTTTACAGCAAAAATCTTATAACATATGTTAATGTTCCTTTTATTATTTAAAAATGATACATGTAAAAATCACTGCCATTTAAACGTACAAAAAAGTTTATTTGCTCATTCGTCAGATTTATGACATAAAAGCCAATCAAAAATCGTAAACAAATATGATACCGCAACCTTCCTGAACGTGTTTCCCTTAAACTCTGCTAAGCGTTATCAGAAAAAACGGAAAACTCACGAAAATCCTCGACTTTCGGCGCATTCTCGATAAATTTCTTCTTCTCTGCCTTTGAGAGCTTGCCGGCTTTGCCAGCAGGTTTGTCCTTCTTGTTCTTACCGACGACTTCCCAGCCACCAGCGTACATTTTGGAGGGTTGTTGTTTGTCCGAAAAGGGCGAAAAATAAAGTCAACGTCACGGCCTCAAGTCGGAAAAGGCAAAAATATTGGAGCGCAAGTACTTATATACAGGTTATGAGGGACGCTCTCTCACAGCTGAGTGCACTGGTGGCACATAGTAGATCCACAGCTCGCGGCGGCTGGCCCGAAGTTTACGTGGCGATTCTCTCTTTCAATACCTAGCAGCAGAGATTAATGCTGACAAACTTGGCGGGGTTAATTTACTAGCGCATGCACAGTGTTCAGAGCAGCTATACTGAGTCTGAAGCAGCAGTCGTGTAATTAAATAACTTGTTTATTTTAATAAAATACTTTTTTGGTCAAAAGAATGGAAATTGTCATGATGAAATAGTAAGAATTACGAACTTACGTATTGAACAGGTGGCAGAGTGGAGTTTTTTCGATACTAATGTTGGCTATACATCCTCCCGCGAAATATCGTAATATGAAATTTTGATTTTACATAATAATTTATCTGATGAAGGTATCGCCCATTACGTAAGATCATCAGTACAAAATACCGATGATTCAGTGTAGGTAATAATATTTTTCATGTTAATTATTTGTAATAAAATTTACAAGTGTATCGATAAAAAATAAATTATGTATATATAGGATTATATATAAAAATGTCACTTAGACATTCAATAGTATAATTATTTCAGCTAACTTTTCTTTCATTTTCAGTATTAACTTTGATAACTTTTTAAGTTTGATTGAATTCCACAAATATCTCTCTAATTCAATGTATTTAGATTAAAAATAATAATTATATTCTTTTTTTTACATATCTTTAGAATCATCAACTACATATTAATAATCCATATATCTATGAATGAATCATTCGATCACAAACTTTTGACAGTTCTACAGATAGCGTCGTATGCTCATAACATGGTCTTGTATAGCAATGTGCAATTTTATTATTTTAATAAATGGCACAAGTACTCAAAAAACAATTGGCTGTGCGGAAATTGATACAGTAACAAAAAGTATTTGGGATAAACCCGTTTTTAGATTTTTTAAATATGATAAACATCATTTTTATTCGCGATTTTGGAAATTTAATTTTAATAAGAAGATTAAAATTAAAGTAAAACGGAATGCAGAATATAAAGGTAAAATATTTATGTTTCACAAATTTTTATTATATAGTTTACTAATTGTATGCTAGTTATGGTTATATGTTGAATGAAGCAATGTCGGATTTATGAATGAGAGTGTGCTTATATTTTTCTTAGACTCATATAATATCTCAAGATAAACTGTAAACATGTATATATCATTGACACTGTAAGTATCACTCCTCTGTTTACAGTTTGGATTTTGAATGATAACTGACGAACTTCTACTCTCATTACGAATTTAATTCTAAATCATGAATAAACAGTTTTTTTTAGTTTCTACTTTGTGTATTTACGACGTAATATTTTTAATTTCTCTCTCTCTCTCTCTCTTGTTAAAAGAATATTTTCTTATTTAATTTAATCATATTTTTTATATGTAATGTTACTACTACTATGTAATACATTTTCGGTATGTTTTGAATGTCTGACAATTAGAAATTACATATAGATTTTGTATAAAATCTGTTTGAATACTTGTCTTTAAATTGTCATTACGACCAGCTGTTAATTTTTTTTGTTATATTTATTGAAGGAAACGGCCCAAAGCCCTTTAAAAAATAAAAAAATAGTACAAACGTAGAGTACATACAGTTTAGATTAAAATTGTTAATCGTCTGTTATAAATATTTTTGCTATATAAATCTTTTATGGTTTCCCATTCTGATTTCTGGATTTAAATCATCATATTTTTCTTATATGTGTATTAATAATTAATTCCTATTACGGTTGTTCAGGTAAAAGTAAATAATAAAGCAAATAAAAATGGTGTAGGAACCTAATAACCTACTATGCAGTTTTTGTATCCAAATCCGCAAAATTTAATTAGTTTTTATAAGGTCGCGGTTTATTTTAGTCGGGATAATTTTCTATGACGTTTTGAATGAATTGGAGATTTAAATCTGAACGGAATTTTATTATTCCGGTTTTTCAATATAATAATATTAAGATAAATTTTCGATAAGTACGAAGAGCTCTGCAATAATATATGATTTATTTTATATCATTTCAATAATTTGCTTATTATCTAATTATAAATCAGCATGTAAGTAAAGTAAACTCGAGCTAATTCGGCCACCTTTTTGTTATATTTTTGTTACACTTCTGCGAGTATTTATTTATTCATTTATTTATTCGTTTTATTAACATTATACGGGAAAATTTGCCCTTTTACTGTGTATAACAATATATGCATGGAGATGGCGTAGTAAGAAAGTGAAATATAAGAATGGATGACGTGAATGAATGAATGGTGGTTATACCGATCGAAGTGCTGACTTAAAACGTTTTAAGATTTGGATACTGGTAATTTTATTTGGCAAAAGATTGTTAAAGAGACTTCCAAATAGGTACATATTCTATACCAAGAAAAAATTAATATAGGTGTGATATTGATTTTACCCGAAGTGAAATTTTAAACGTAACCTTTTGGCTATGATCTGTTATGTTTAATTAATTCGGCCAATTTCATTGAAAAAAGTTTTTATTTTTTTTTTCAAGGCAAAATTGGCAAAAACGTTTAAACATACATTAAAATACAATCTATCATATGCTGGAAAAAAAATTCTGTACACTTCGAAAATGAAATTAGTCTTGCCGTAAGATCTAAATAATGAAATTGGCTAAATATGCCCTTAGCCTATATAAATTATTCGTAAAATTTTGAAACAATTTATCAGCCATATATTTTCCACATTTTCTAGCTACTCATATAATATGTTTAACTAAGCTTTCTCATAAAATAAGGATGCGGGAGAATGTGTGTGCGTGTGGCCGAATTAGATATCGCCGCACTATGCGTTATACATAAACGTGTATATATATTAGATTCTTTTCTTTACAACGAATTTTTTAGTCTGTATAAATTTAAACTACTTGGAAATTAAATTGAAACCCCTCAAACTACCTATAATAAGTACCAGAAAACCATTCGGATTTTTAATGTTTCAGCTCGTAAAGCAGAAATCAAATGCTTGGAGTATTCTGAGAAGACAGCTAAAGTTGTGTGGATATTGAAGATTTCGCCGGTTCCAGTACGACTTAAATGTCACAGACCGGCAAGTCCCCTGATCATCGGCGGCGAGACAGCGCGGCCAGGTGAGTATCCTCACCTGGCAGTGCTCGGGAAAGCGCTGGACGAGACCAGAACGGAGTACTTCTGCGCCGGCAGCCTCATCTCGGAACGCTGGATCCTTACGGCCGCACACTGCTGCACGCACGGGGCGAGCGGACCACCTTCCGTGGCTCTTTTGGGTAGCAGTAGAGCCCACGAAATTGTGAGTCACATTATGCTCTGGTGTTAATGATATTGATTTAGTACGTTTGCAATAACTTTGTTGAATATTAAAAAAAAAAATAATAATTTCATTTTGTAAAAAACGAAGTAGCAATAATTAGATATAAATCGATTTTTTAATAATCGACATTAAATCAACGTGGGCTTATTAATTATTTTTGTCTCTATATTTATACATTAAGATTTTACCATTGTGAGAAAAGCGATTATCTGATTGGACCAAAGAATAGTCGATCTTACGAAACTAATTGACGTCACTGATATAATGTGCTAGTTAGTGGGTCTATTTATAATTCTCCTCTGGATAAAATAAGACCAACAAATCAAAAATAAAATAAAATTTGAAGATGCGGCACCTTGATATATTAAATTTATAAGAATGTATATGATTTTTAAAAGTCGAAATTAATATTTCAATTAATACTTCAGAAATTTTCGTCTGATTTCTTATTTTAGGGGCTTATATTGCTCATTTTACTTATTTCTCTAAACTTATTTAATAAAAAAGTAGCAAATATGGTTTTATATTTAATTATTAATAATTTTAGTAATACATTCAACGCCGATAGTATAGCCCATACATCCTTTAAAAGAATATCTTTGTACTTTAAAAAACGAATTTTAAATAATATTTATAGATATTATGTATAATACAAATTAGTAAGTAGCTATAATACTGAGCGCATAACATTCTTTGCTTGAAATATAACTTGTTATTTTCAGAACGAACGAAACTCTGGACAGAAAATCTCGATCAGGAAAATCCAGCTACACCCGCGCTACAGTCCACCTCAGCTCTATCATGATCTGGCACTGCTCGAGCTCTCCCGACCTGTCGTTTTCACTGACAGCATTAAACCCGCCTGTCTCCACTTCCTCCTCGACCCGTCTCTTCTCCCTAGACGGCTCTGGGCTAGTGGCTGGGGCGGTTCCTCGGATCTCTCCATCATCTCGGTGCACCCCATAGTCCTCGAGCGTTGCCGTCGGCTATACGGCAAAGACGTGCTGCAGCTGTCTCGGGGCATCGACGCCGAGACTCAGATGTGCGCCGAGAGCCGTAAAGGCGACACGTGCCCGGGTGATTCTGGCGCGCCTTTGCAGACGCGCCATCCACTGGGCTGCCTCTCGGAGGTCGTTGCTGTCACGAGCTTCGGACTACCGTGTCGCGCCATGGTACCCGGGGTCTACACCAAGATTGCCCCGTATGTTAGTTGGATTGAGAAGATCGCCTGGCCCGATTGAGAAAAAAAATTTATATTACCGGAATGATAGCAGAATACGTCTATGAAAATAAAATAATATAGGAAGGATGTTTTGGAATGTATCCTTGCCACGATTAAGATTGTAGTTGTAACTAATTACAAACCTATATAACTAAATTTTAAACATTAATTGTTATTAACTGGCGAACAAAATTTTATAGTGGGTCACTCGTGAGTTTTAAATGTATCACTTGATAATTATTTAAACTAAAAAGTATAGCTAATTATCTTCATAATTATATTTTTTATTAGAAATCGACATGATGATTGTTTTTCTTTTTTATAAGCAATAAATAAGGTATCAGATAAATTAATTTTAAGGTTTTTCATCTCACAAAAAACATCTTAAAGTAATTAAATATTATCTTTACGTTGCTATATATAACTGCAATATCCGTTAGTCGGCAGCTATTTAATTATAATTTTAAAACTGTTATGGATTAAATAACATTTTGATTACACTTCTTTCTTCAATAATTATTACTCTAGTAAAATGTATATGTAAATTATTTACATGTAAATAATTTAAATAGAGTGTTTTTTTAACTTTACAATGGCAAGCAGCAATCGTCAAATTGAATGTAATATATAATTAAAATTCTTTTTACAATTTATAAAACACTGTTATATCGAATACTGTAAGCGTGTTCTCAATGTACTCCATTCCGAACGTGCAGCAATACACGTAGCTCTCGATGTACAAGTCTAGCGCTCGAACGCACGACTGTAGTATATA
>JAPYZO010001920.1:0-19317 GCA_030522905.1 Torymus flavipes
TACATCGAATAACATCAACATATAATTACTCCAATACAGTCTCATTTACGGCAACATCGGTACACGTATAGGCGCGCGCTCTCTTTCTCTCTCCCACATAAGCCTATAGCCTCGCACAGTACGTCTGTCTGAGTTCATGCGCTCACACACATACGAACCTCGTCTACTTCTCCATTTACATGTGTGTCTGGGGAGTCTGGACCGTGGCGAGAGCAGTCGGCAGACGAACGGCGGGGCGCAGTCTCGAGACTGCCTACAAGTGCAGCAGTAGTCGAGGCATGAGGAACCGTGTGCTCGGCGAAGATGCCAACCTCGAGGATGCGGACGCCTCATCGTTGTCGCGAGACGACGAGCTACTAGGCATCCATGAAAGAAGAGGGGAGCCCGTGCACTTTGGAAAAATCATTCAGGAGAAGATCGAAAAGGGAGAAAAGTTCTGTAGTTACGAGCTCTTTCCGACTGGCAAGTTGAGTGCTTATCAAAGGTGAGTGTCGTAAGAATTTAACGTTTTTTTTTATTCATGTGATTCTTTCGTTAGTTTTAATATTTGGCAACATTATCGTACGTGAATTATGAGGAAACTCTTGTCAAAGTGATTGGAGAGATTATTATTTTTGTTCATATTATCGTCCCAAGTGTTTCAAAATGCAATTTAAAGCATGCTTTTTTTATTAAATCATTTAAAAATCATTAAAAAAATTAGTTGTAAAATGTAATAAAGTATTTTTATATCATAAGTCAGAGTGTGCTGTAAATAATACAACTTTAAACGGTACCGGTTGCTGTGATTATAATATGGAGCATCCCCTAAACTAGAGTACAGTTTGTAACTATATATCCAAACAGTGACAAAAATTATTGGTGATAATTATATGACACCAAAAGTTATCTAATGTTATGTTTTCGTCTTCATGTGCAATATTATACGTAGGGGAGCGTCACACCCCTCCGAATTATGGATTTGATTAAAATTTTAGATTTTCATTTTTCAAACGAAAAAATAAACCCTTAATATAGAATTTTCTCGATTAGACTCTAGCGACAAAGAAAGAGAAATTTTTCGAAATATGTAATAAATAAGTGTCGTCGTAGACCTCAATAACTCAAGTTAACTTAACAAGTAAAAAAATACCTTTAATTTAAGTTTTCTCCTTTAAAAATATTAATTCTTCAGGAAGTTATAAGCAATCAAAAACAGCATAAGAAAATGATTAGAAATATCACCCATAAAATCGTTAGAAAAGAACGGAGATTTTCAACGATTTCTTGAGTATAACGTAACTTATAGGTTTCCGTAAACATCGATTTTCCTTAACTATTCCAAAAATCTTCTTATCTCAATGGAGAAAATCCTAAAACACGGGTTCATTTTTTGCTCAAACAATCGCTCCTTGTTATAGAATATAACATTTTATATAACACATCACGTTTAATTTAAATTAAAAATCTAACTAAATATATTTTGTCGAAATAAGATTCTTCAACGAAACAAAAATATGCTCACCTATATTTTACGCCCTTACGTGGCACGAGGAGTCGGCAACTCTAGAGGAACGATTTCCGTCGCTGAAGGCCGTCGAAAACTTTCCCCAAAACACGATGCTACACCTCACCGCCAAAGGTTTAACGCGCGCTGAAGTCGAGACGATATTGAATCGAGCGCTGGAGCTTGGGATTATTAATATTTTCGCGCTTCAAGGGGGTATGTATCATAGAATTATAATTCAATTGCTACTTACTAAAGATGTTTCAATTTCATAATGAATATTTTCAATGTCTGCGTTGTGCATGCTAACAGATACCGGTTCAGAGCACGGAGATTTTCAGCACGCGTCGGATCTAGTAACTTTCATCAGGCAACGTTTTGGACAGAAATTTTGCATTTGCGTCGCCGGTTATCCGGAAATGCACCCGAAATCTGATTCGAAAGCTCAAGACCTTCTTTATCTCAAAACGAAGGTTGGTATCATTCCACCGTCATTATATTAATTTCTTTTAATCGCAATAATTAGTAAATATCTTTTTACAGGTTGATGCAGGAGCCGATTTTATCATAACGCAGTTTTTCTTCGAATCTCGGCTTTATATTCAATTTGTTAAAGACTGCAGAGCTCTTGGGATAACCGTTCCTATAATTCCCGGCATTTTTCCCTTTGTAAGTACACGACTGCTTTACCGAATGACAAATGTCTGTCATGCGAGCATTCCACCATTGGTCCGAAAGCGTTTGGAGGAAATGGGAGAGGACGACGACGCTGTCAGAGATTTTGGAGTGGATCTGAGTGTAACGCTCATAAAAGATATCCGGGAGAGTGGCCTCTTCAATGGTTATCATTTATACACATTGAATAGGTTCGTTCTCATGTCATCACAATACCTTAATAACAAATTAATCCAAATTTTATAGTGTGTCACTATATTGATATAACTTGTTTCTTTTTATTTTAGACCATTTTCAGCCGTAGAAGTCTATCGTCAACTCGACGCTAACGAATCAGCAATAGATATGAATCAACTCAAGACTGCCAATAGTGTTCGATAAATTTTTTAAATAAATTATTTTTATACAAACTTATATAATTTATTATTATTGAAATAAGTACTTATTTTTAAGATAAAAAGTAAATATGTACATGTTTTTGTTTTGTAACTTCTGATAAATTAAGAAACTATATTTTTAATAATTGAAAATTGTGATAAATAATTTATTTTCTAATGATCATATAATAAAATATGTTAGTTGGGGTAAAAAAAGATAGTGCAAATATATCAATGTTAACCTTCCATGTTCATAAGATACTATAGCACGTGCGCATAAAGAGAGCACGCACTGACTAAAGTAGTAGACGTTCGCGCGCATTTTTGTCTAAAAAACGTGTTTCCGCGCCTTTTTCAAAGCCGCGCTCGCAGAGCCAATTCGATCGTCGATCGATAGATCGAAGCCGACATCATTCAAATTTGCGTAGAAAAAATGTACATTTTGATTAGGGTTTCGTATATATAGCACGCAATGGATAAGTATGTAATTTTTGTTATACCAAAAATTATATAAATAGTTTTAATTTGCCAGTGTAAATATTTATTATCTAGATAGAAAACATATAAAAATAACAATTTATATTACGTGCCTGAAGAGTTCTGACGAGTCTATGACCCATGTGGTAAGTTTGTTTTGGTTAAACACACTAATATGTATAGACACTACCAATTGTTTTTTTTTTTTTTTTTTAATTCATCCTATTTGCATAATTAATTTATGAAATATACTTTTTATTTCTTCAAGTTATTGTATATAGAAGACAAAAAATATCAGTATGCCCAAAGCGGCAAAGAAGCCCGAAACATATCGAGCGCGAAAATAGTCCGATATTTAGTTCGATATATAGCCGCATGCGGCGGCGTATCGAGATTTCGAAAATCAAGATGGCAACCGCATCGGCATCTCACCGCTTGCGCGCGCCGCCAGTGCCCACTGCCCAGAGTGTCTTATTGGGCAGCGTGTGAGCACGAGTGTGCGACCCAAGCCGTCGTCCTCGTCGTCGGTAGAACCGACGGCTAATTATTAGCGCGTGTCTAAACATTAAGGAAGCATTAAATAAAACAAAACAAGTGAAAGGACAAACCCCATCCAAGGTTGGATCAAGCGTCTCAACGAGGCAAAAGCTAACGCGAGCGCGGCGTCGCCGTTGTTCGTTGTGCCACAGGACAGCTGCGTGTGACCGCAACTGAGCAACATGTCAAAGAACGCGGATGAGAATGCAAGCGACGCCGGGGACAACTCCAACGACTCCTCGGCGGAGACGTCCTCGTCGCGGGGCGGTGGTGACTTCGAGACGAAGCTCGAGACCGACCGCAGCAAGCGCTTCGATTTCTTACTGAAGCAAACCGAGATCTTCTCGCATTTCATGACCAATCAGGCTAAGGACAAAACGAGTCCGCTGAAGATCAAGCCAGGCAGGCCGCGAAAGGCGCCAGCGGCTGTTGTTGCTGCTGCTGCCGTCGTCGCCCCCGTTCCCGCGCCCGCGCCCGCGCTCGCGCCCGCGCCTGATTCTGGTAGCAAAGATAGCAAGGATCCGGCCGACCACCGGCACAGTAAGACGGAACAAGAAGAAGATGAAGAGTTACTTGCCGCCGATTCCACCGTCGCCGCTCCCGTCACGCGTTTCGAGAATTCGCCACCGTACATCAAGTCTGGAGAGCTCAGGGACTACCAGATTAGAGGACTGAACTGGATGATATCGCTCTATGAGAATGGCATCAACGGTATCTTGGCTGATGAGATGGGTCTTGGTAAGCACTCGTTGAACTAGTTTCTTGGAATACCAAACCAATAATTTTAATATGTGTGAAGTTTGTATTTTTTCTATATTCTTTAGACATTGTATATGATACTTATGTGCAACTTTGATTATAAAACAAAACTATTCTAGATAAAGTTTCAATTTGCAGTTGTATAGTGAAATTTTACTTGTTTTAAATAACATCAAAATTTTTATCTCTTTCAAATGCTGGCTTTATTAGCACAAAGATCATGTAAATAATGTAGATCTACAAGTTTTAGAGAAACGTAAATCCATGATATTTATGTAATCTTTGGACAAATAGTCAAAGCATTTTTTAAAATACAAATTTAACTAGAAATTTAATTTGAAAAAAAAAAAACTTTATCTTATTATTTTGATCACTTATTGAAAACTCTTTTATTTTACAGGAAAAACTTTACAAACTATTTCTTTACTTGGCTATATGAAGCACTTTAGGAACATTTCTGGACCTCACATTGTTGTAGTTCCAAAAACTACATTAGCCAACTGGATGAATGAATTCAAAAAATGGTGTCCTTCATTAAGAACTGTTTTTCTAATTGGTGATTCTGACACAAGAAATGCTTTTATCAGGGACGTGATGTTGCCAGGAGAATGGGATGTTTGTGTAACATCTTACGAAATGGTTTTAAGAGAAAAATGGGTCTTCAAGAAATTCAATTGGCGTTACATGGTAGTAGATGAGGCTCACAGATTAAAGAACGAAAAATCTAAACTTTCTGAAATTTTGCGAGAATGTAAAACAGCTAATAGACTTTTGTTGACTGGTACTCCTCTCCAAAACAACTTACACGAGTTGTGGTCACTTTTAAATTTCCTACTACCTGATGTATTCAACAGTTCAGAAGATTTCGATTCATGGTTTAACACTAACAGTTTCTTAGGCGACAATACTCTTATTGAAAGACTGCATGCTGTACTACGACCATTCTTGTTACGTAGGTTGAAATCTGAAGTAGAGAAGGGATTGAAGCCAAAGAAGGAAATGAAGGTTTACATAGGTCAGTAAAAATGATCTTTAATTCTAACAATAAAACATTCATTAATTTGGTTAAGAAAAAAAAGTGTATAATGTACATATTACCTATACAATTATTTTTTATTTTGTGAAGTAAAAACTTTTGAATTAGTTAATAAACTATCCATAATAAAATGATATTAAATTAATTGTTTTTTATAGGTTTAAGTAAAATGCAACGTGAATGGTACACCAAAGTTCTTATGAAAGATATCGATATCGTCAATGGAGCCGGAAAGATCGAAAAAATGCGTCTACAAAACATTCTTATGCAGTTGCGCAAATGTTGTAACCACCCGTACCTATTCGACGGTGCGGAGCCCGGTCCACCTTATACAACTGACGAGCACCTCGTTTACAACTGTGGTAAAATGGTCATCCTCGACAAACTGCTTCCAAAGCTTCAGCAACAAGAATCTCGAGTACTGATTTTCAGTCAGATGACACGTATGTTGGACATCTTGGAAGACTACTGTCACTGGCGTTGCTACCAGTATTGCCGTTTAGACGGTAATACCGCTCACGAAGACCGTCAGAGACAGATCAACGAGTACAATGCCCCCGGCAGCGAGAAGTTTATTTTCATGTTGTCCACCCGTGCTGGTGGTTTGGGTATTAATCTTGCTACTGCCGATGTCGTTATCATTTTCGATTCTGATTGGAATCCTCAAATGGACTTGCAGGCCATGGATCGTGCTCATCGTATCGGCCAACAAAAACAGGTAATAATATAATTTACGTCATATTTTTTTTAAAACCATCGTTTTTTAAATTATATTTAAAAATATCAAATCAAATTATCATAAACTTTACAAGATTATTTTTTTGTATTTTTACTTTAGGTACGAGTATTCCGTTTCATCACTGAAAACACTGTAGAAGAGAAGATTGTCGAAAGAGCTGAAGTAAAATTGAGGCTGGATAAGCTTGTTATTCAACAAGGGAGACTCGTGGATGCGAAACAAAATGCTTTGAATAAAGACGAGATGTTAAACATTATCCGACACGGCGCAAACGAAGTATTTGCTTCTAAAGATAGTGCTATCACTGATGAAGATATAGACAGCATTCTCCAAAAAGGTGAAGAAAAAACTGAAGAAATGAAACATAAGCTGGAAAGCCTCGGTGAATCGTCTCTTCGAAATTTCACCGTTGATGCGCCGACAGAATCTGTTTATCAATTTGAGGGTCAGGATTACAGAGAAAAACAGAAGATTTTGGGCTTAGGAAATTGGATTGAACCTCCAAAGCGTGAGCGAAAAGCTAACTATGCCGTCGACGCATATTTCCGTGAAGCACTTCGTGTATCTGAACCAAAAGCTCCGAAAGCACCTAGGCCACCGAAACAACCAATAGTGCAAGACTTTCAGTTCTTTCCACCTAGACTTTTTGAACTTCTTGATCAAGAGATTTACTATTTCAGACAAACAGTTGGCTACAAAGTACCTAAAAATCCCGAATTAGGTAATAAATGAGAAAATTATTATTATTATTATTATTATTATTATTATTATTATTATTATTATTATTATATTATTCATATTATGAGTTAATAATCAATTTTGATCATATAAAGAAAAATTTTTCATTCAGGTTCGGATGCAGCGAGGATTCAAAAAGAGGAACAACGTAAAATTGATGAAGCTCAGCCTCTTAGCGACGAAGAAGTTGCTGAAAAAGAAAAACTTCTCACCCAAGGTTTTACTAATTGGACCAAACGTGATTTTAATCAATTTATTAAGGCAAATGAAAAATACGGACGCGATGACATAGAAAACATTGCCAAAGAAGTCGAGGGTAAATCTCCCGAAGAAGTTATGGAGTATTCTGCCGTTTTCTGGGAGCGTTGTCACGAACTTCAAGATATCGACCGCGTGATGGCACAAATCGAGCGTGGTGAAGCCAAAATTCAGCGCCGGGCTGGAATCAAGAAAGCATTAGACGCAAAAATGGCTAGGTATCGGGCACCTTTCCACCAGCTTAGAATAGCTTATGGTACAAATAAGGGCAAAAATTATACCGAAGAAGAAGACAGATTCCTCGTGTGCATGCTGCATAAATTAGGTAAAAGTTTAATAAATGTATATTTACTTTCAAGTTCTATTTAAATCACGAAAATAATATTCGCCATTGCTAAAAAATATTTTATATAATGAAAAAAGTGTTTATGCTTATTATTACATTGAAACTCATATAAGTTATTAAAATCTTTATAACTACAAATATATATACATATTTTTTTTTTTTTTAGGTTTTGATAAAGAAAACGTATATGAAGAGTTGAGAGCAACAGTACGATCTGCGCCACAGTTCCGATTCGACTGGTTCGTAAAGTCACGCACAGCGCTGGAATTGCAACGTAGATGTAACACGTTGATTACTCTGATTGAGAGGGAAAATCAGGAACTCGAAGAGCGTGAAAGGCAGGAACGAAAGAAGAAAGGAGGTGGTAGTGTCGGTACGAAACCTACTTCAAAGCGTAAAGTTGAGAATTTGCCGGCTCCCCAGCCCAGAAAGAAGAAGAAGTAAACTAATGCGGCGACTGATTTTTTTTTCGAATAATCTTAAGTTATAGAGTGAATGCTGTGGAATATGACAGTACGTCGTTTTACATAGATCGAGGTAAATTTTCTTCGACTGGAAATAGACACTTTGTACTGCTTTTTATTTTGTTTTGAAAAAGAAAAAACCAGTCTCCATCAAGTAAATATTTAAATATATATAAATATTATAGCAAGAAAACATGAATATTTTTCTTTTCGAAATATTAAAGTATGGGCTATTTACTTACATATTCCGAATTTTGAAAATAGTTCATTTCATACTAGTAATTTATATTATCATGACTACATAATTTCTAAATAATTCGCTTTTATTATTCTTTCATTCTTTATTTACATTAAAAAATTGAATTTTTTTATGTATTATGAAAATTCATTGTATATACCTCTAGTAATAATTGTAGCAAAATTAGTAATATTAAGTAAGTCTGTAACTACAAATTGTCAATTTCTGTACAAAGATTAATACCTCGATCTGTTCTATCAATTTTATAGCTAAAATTTCATTAAAGTACGTTGACTGAACTGCGATTACATCGAAACATGTGTATGACAGTTTCTAATGAGAAATTGTGATAAGACAGAAACCGACCTTAAATGTCAATAATTTTGCAATTACTTGACCCTTATATTTCTTTTAAGATTAATCTCATACTGTCATTATTTAATGTAATCGTTTAATTTGTGTAAGGAAGT
Organism: Torymus flavipes; assembly: GCA_030522905.1. Taxonomy (NCBI): domain Eukaryota; kingdom Metazoa; phylum Arthropoda; class Insecta; order Hymenoptera; family Torymidae; genus Torymus; species Torymus flavipes. The sequence continues at coordinate 8,601 of JAPYZO010001920.1, forward strand.
CGAATGATAAATAAAAATACGAGATTTGCACCGTACAAGTGCGCTACTTATATTTATTTTTAATAGTATAATCTCTGAGCCTACATAGCAACAAAATATTGATTTTAGACAAAAGTAAACATGTAAGATACGAGACATACTAATTGAAGATTTGTTTTGTTTTACTTTGATCTAGAAGAATAAGGAAATTTTCATCATTTTGAAAAAAAAACAAATCTAAAATTTAAATACAAGTTTCCTGAACTATACACCTTTATTATATATACGTCATTAATATGTTAAAATTTCTAATGTTATAAAAATGAAACACTCATAGCAAGAAACGTGTTTCTAATATTTTTTGTAACTCATATGACCAATGACATTTTATTGACTATTGAAAGTAAAATATTTATTTAAAGTCTAAAAAAACTGAGTGCAGGCTTCAGTACTTTATATTTATATATCAATATCAGTAACAAATTTGTTACTGTAATAAGAAAAGTTATAAATGTAGAATCGAGTTGAAGTGAAAATTTTTAATGGAACGCTTTTGATATATTACAATCTTAAATAGTATCTGTAGGAATTCGTTAATAAAATTAATTTTTTTTAATACAATCTCTTAAGTACTATAATTATTACTGACGTTGTATTATTAATATTTAAGAATAAAAATTAATTTTAAAAATCAGAAAGTGGCTTTTACTTTCTTACCTTTTTTATTCCAAAAATCTGATATGTGTAAAATAATACGCCTTAATAACAACTCAAAATGTTTTTTTTTGTTTTTTATTTATTTTTTTTTTGTGTTGTCAAGATTTTCTTTACAGTACACTGGCGAGATGGTGTTATCGACTTTTAATAACAAGGTTTTATGTTTCTTTTACATTTAAACAATTACAATCCTTACATCGGTTTTCGCCTTAATTTATACGACGATTTACACTGGGTAATGCGCTTATGTTGATGTGAACATTTCTAAGATTCTATCTATATATACTTGCACACACTTGGCGTTTATTTTGTTTAAATCTTAATAAAAAGTATATCTGTTAATATAGGCATTTTTTCACAAAAGATACAATTCATAATTTTGATAAATTCTTACATATTTTTCAAAATACAATAAATATTATATTTTTTCGAATAGTATTCAATCTAAAAGAACTAATTAGATACGATTAAATTGATCATAATAGTGTTCTGAATGATTTTACTTTTTAATACTTTCATCATTTAATCAAAGCATCAGTGGTAATATAAATTTTTCAATTGTATTAGAAATTCATAAAGAACTTTATTACTGCTTTGTCAAAAATGGTGTTACAAAACAAATAATTCACTTTTGTAAAAAAAAAAAAAAAAAAAAAAACAATTATAGATGAAGGACACCGGCATCAGCTGGATCAAAGTAATGATAAGGGACTATAAAACTAATTTGAGCCCAAAAATATATTAAATCCAAATCATTTAAACAAAACTGATGTTCTACATAACGTAAAAAATATTGACCAGTAAGTACTTGTTAGTTTGATTACTAAAAGTGTGATAAAATCTTCATTTTTTTCACTTGTTTTCTCAAATTTCAACCTTATTTTGCTGGAGATCTTCAGCACTTCTGCAATCCTAACTTTTTTCATTTTCATATTTTGAAAAAGTTTAATGTATACGATTGGTTTTGGACGTCTTAATATGTCATTAATTAACACGCATCCGTCGGCATCCCCCTTTTTAAATCAATGATACGATTATTTGAATTTAGTACATACCAATGTTTATTAAGGTATTAATTAATAATATAAAAAGAGAGATAGACGTGAAAAATTTCATTAAACTTTTAGTATCACACACACACACACACGCACGTATTGATACCGCGGATAATATCATCAAAAGTTTCAAGTATATAGCTAATTGCAACGAGTTTTTTTATTCAAATGATTTCTTTTTTTTTCTTAGCCATTATAGGCGAAGTTGAAAGTACATAACCCAATGCATTGGACATTGAATTTGTCTAGCTAATGGGTTTCCGAACTACTCTTTAGAGAAATTATACAACTGCCAAGTTCATTATTGTTAATTCTTACAGCCTAAGTAGTAATTGATTGGATGAAAAAACTACCACAGATCCAATCGTCAGTCAGCGGCAGGCAAAGTTAATTTTGTTATAGGCTAATTCCTTATTTCAATGTCAACATAACTTAAAAATTAAATTTGAGTTTCTGATGAAAACTTTTATAATAATCAATATTGCTTTATTATACTATTTTGATAATTTAGTTTATTTAAGTAGTGACTGAAATATCTCAAATTACAAATCGACGCCCTTTCCGAAATCTAGTACATTTTTTTGCTTTAACACTAACAACAACGTACTAGGTTTCGCCACAATCTAGCGAATCGTGTTAGTCTTCAATGCAAACGAATAATACGAGATAGTCTTCGTTACAAACGCTGAAACGGGCTAGTGTTTGTCGGAACCTGAATCGTGCTACTTTTCGTTGGAGCGTCGAAATAATCTTGTATAAAAGACTTTGCCTACCACTCAAACGGTGGTTAGAGGAAGTGAAAAATCGGTTCATCGCATTTTTCATGGTGTATAATTCACACGAACGCGTTCACTGTCTTCCTTTGTTTTACACTTAAAAGTCTGTAATATAATTGATAAAGATATATCAATAGTAATACTGGTAAATTATATGGCTTTGTAAACGCATCTGTCGTCGCGCGTTCAGTTCGCAAAAAGGTACATTACAATGCTCTTATGGAAAAACACACTGTAGAATTGCGTCGACGGCATATTTGTAGTTCAAAGCGACTTGTCAAAATTTATTTTTTTTTTCGAATGATCGATCGAGCCTTGCCGACTATATTTATTGACGCGTACAGTACGGCGAAATTGTGACATTTCTTCTACGTATAAAAAACTGTTATATCGTAAAGTGTAATACATCGATTCGATATCATCCATCGAGGCGGTACAATATTGGTTTTCATTGAAAGAGGCTCTAAAGCTGTGATGTGAACTTTGATATCGTGACTCATTTATATATAAACTGTAATTGTTGAAATGAAGATTACAAAAACTAAATATATGAACTAAATTAAGGTTACTAATTTATTAATTTAAACGGTTATTTTCTATTTGTAGCTATCTAAGCTGTGTTAATGAGACTATTGTAGAATGTTACCGATACTAATTTTTATGTAAGATTATGACAGAGATTGAAGATGATATGAAATGATGCTAAATTCTAATGGCTTCATAAATTTAAGTTTATAGTATAATTAGTGTTACAAAGGTCAGTCGCATTATTTATATGATTTTGAAATAGCACGGCTTATATTAACGCGTACGGAATGCTTTAGAACCTCCTTAACAGTCACTACATGACCGAAGTTCTTTTACGCGACTAAAAAATGCGGCTTTTTACGCAATGTAATTTAATTATTTGCAAAACAGATCATGATCTCGTCTGCCAGCAGCGAAGTCTCTAATTTTAAAGCGTGTACGGCCTCAACAATCGAAAGGCTCGCTTTTTTTTTACATTGTTTTACGACTTTTTTTGTTCATTTTTCTCTTTTTTCTTTCATCGCGTAAATCGTGTAAACAAAAATACAAAAAAATCGTTTAAATCTGCATTAAAAACTAAATCTGACTTGGCGATTGCTTTTTCGAGAGAGCGCAGCGCCTTATATTATTACATGTCTTATCAACTTAAAAATTACGTGACCAAGAATGCGGTGTAGCCAACCGTCGTGTAAAATTGGTGATCTTAAGTATCCTAAGTCTTTTTATGCAATTATCTCAGTTGGATGTAGAATTCGGTCGATCGATTGACTCGTCGAGCAAAGCGATTTCTCTTTTACAGTTTGATCTTTTTCAATTCAAATGGACCTTTCTTTAATTAAAAAGCAATATAGTTATTTCATATGCATGTTAGTAGTGTTATTATTAACAACTTGCATCATCATATTGAAATAATTTTTAGATATTAATTATCTAATTTACGCAAATTAATATTTCATCAATAAAGAGAAATTCAACTATATTATTTTTTTAAATATCAAAGGGTGCAGATCGCCCTGTAGACCAGTATAATTCACGAATTTGACACGATACCAAAGAGGTAGCCGCGGTCCCTTTATACGTTAATTTTGAATTTATCGATATTCATGACGAGAGAATTACTCTTTAAGAGTTTCTCGTCAATTCTTTGATTTACAAAAGATCATTCTGTAATAGAGGGAACGATTTATCATGGTTCTGAGTATGTACGTCTCATCGTCACCCACCTCTTTTTATAACAAACCACCCCCGTCCATAATTTCATTTTGCTCCTAGTTTTATTTTTCTTTATCATCACACCGCGCGCTTATTTCTTACCAAACTTTCATCGCAAATACATCGCTGCCACTTCGATGCGAAGCGTCATTATCACTCACTACGAACTCTCGTTTTTTCCCTTATTTTTTCGCCTTATATGTACAATAATCGCATATTCGAGCTCCGAATACTCACGACACGGACATACCCAATTCGGGTAAAACGCATTTTTTTAAATCTTTCGGCTTAGACTGCACACCCGCGTTTTTCCATTAGTTCTGCAGAATTGCAGTGACTCTTTTGCAGCTTGCATTACTTACTAACTGCTGTGATTATCACATATATTTTTTTTAAATACGTTCGAGTAAGTCTGTAAATTATATTGTAAACCTTTGCTTCATATCTGTATCAAACCTTTACGCATAATCAACTTATTCTCCTACATTGATATCACCAGATCAATTATTTTGAATAAAATCAAGAATATATAAGTACAATCTTTTATAAATTCCAATAACATAAAAATCGATTGTTGCATAAGTTTTAATTTACAAACTTAATCTTATACCGTACGGCAAGTCTTCGACAAGCTTGGAGAAGGAACGCCAAGTCCATTTAAATCAGTCTCAATAAAATAAAGCTACCAGGGTAGTTTCTCATAAAAAATCGATGGGATAATAATAAAAATAAAAGACAAAAGCGCGAGTGTGCAATCAACCTTATGGCTATCATGGCCATTATACGCTCGAGCGAAAGGATAAATCGCTACGTCCTCGTTGTATTTACACTTACAGAACTCCGGACGTCAAAGCTAACATCGAAAGGACTTTCCTTTGATTTTACGCATGCCATTATAAATTTAGAAGCTACAGTAATCAAGTGAAATGTCAAGGAATCTTAAAAGACTAAATATTTTGCAACAAACTGTACAAATTTATAATTCATAAAAAAGAGTAATACGTGAAGAAAAAAAATTTAACCTTGCACAATACAATAATTATTTTTGAGTTCTAATTACACGCAAGACTATAGTAGAAGATTCATGGTGAGGACGTTTATTATGAACAGTCTAAATCGCAATACATTGTAAAACTGTTTGCTAAATAAACGTACCCTGGAATTCATCATTAATTAAATCTAGATATAATGACTTGACTTCAGAGAATTGAAGAATCAATAACTAAATTTACTGTGGTGATAGTTAATGTCATTGTTCAAATAGTATTAGATACACATTATCCTTTTTTCAGAGTCATTCAAAACACATAGTGTTGAAATGATTAGTAAATTAAATTAGTCTTTGTAAGAACTCAAAAATAATGTTTCAAAGTGAAAATTATAAATTTAATAAAATAACTGTAGTAACTGCATATAATAAAATGTATGTAACATAAACAAATAAAACAGAGAAAACTTAATCCAGTTTTACTTCTCACAGTAAAAATTCTCGAATGTTTTATAAAATAAATGAAAAAGGGAAAATTTTCCAATTGGTTTTCTTTCAACTTAGTACTCATAATAATAAAGTGATATGAGTAAATTATATTAATAAATCTTTTCTGGATTCAGAATAATAATTATTAAAATTTTTCATTTACTATACTCTTAAACTATATAACTCCTTTTATTTATAAAATATGAAATTTTGCTGTATTATAAATACCATGCTATCACTATAATCACAAAATCTAAGATTAAAATTGTATCAAACCCTTGTACAAATAGATTCTTTTGACACTCCATGCGTAAATTACTACTTTTGCACATGCTTACATTTGCAAGTGTGCGCTAAAATAGCATTTTACGCACGGAGTGACAAAAAATAATATTCGATACAGATGATAAAAAAATCCTCGCTTCGCTCGGGCGACAAACTGATACTCGTGTATGAATCATTTTTATCGCACTAGTATGTAAAATGACTAATCGAATAAAAACTTGTTTTTATAAAATTGTATCAAAATAAAGTAAAAATGTTTTTCGATGTACGTAAAATGTGATTTTACTCATTTTGTAAATTTAAAATATCACTTTTACGCCCCCTATATCGAAAAATATCATTAGATACATGTGCGAAAGATGATTCTACACTCGTAATAGAATCAACATTTTCGCACTTATATCGAAATATACTATTCTTTTACTAAATATAAGTTTAGTGTATTTTTGTTGATTTATACAGTCATAAAATTATTAAAACGTATTTTATGATCAAAATTATAAAAAATAAACTTATTCATAATTAAATTTTCAACACATATTCGTATGTGTAATAATAAAAAATTATATCAATTTCTTCGTATTGTGATGATAAATGCATTGCACAAAACCTTCGAGAATTCTTACATATTAGTTGTTAAAATACAAAATAAAAAAAAATAAATAAATAAATGACTAATGAAAGACAGCAACAAAGGGGATAAAAAAAGAAAAGTAAAAAGTTGGCCTAGAGTTAACGAAATCCATCCCGGAGTTGACTTTGACGTCCACAAGCTGGTCTCACGCTCGGTCACGCAGCAGTGGCAGAAAAAGTCGGAGAGCGCCGTCGCATAGATGACGATGTAGGGCGCGAGCAAGTCGAGGATGCCTCCAGGGGGGTGGATCAGGGGGTGGAGGCAGGGTGACTGGTTACGGGCGACAATGACCCCGGGGCTTGCGGCCGGCCTCGTTGCCGTCTTCGTCTTCACCGCCGCGCTTCACTTCGGTAAATCGCTCGCCTTTTACTGATACGATCTTGTTGTCCAAATAACGCACAAGTTTCTTCGGCTCAGTCTTGGGTGCGACTGGCCGATGCTCACGTGCGTCGTCGTCCCGATCTACGTAGCTATAGCGGTTTATGATGCGGGCTTTCAGTTCCTCGTCATTCACTCGTGCTTTATTCCGACTGTTGGGCTGTGAAGCGTAAAAAAACAATTTGATATGAAACTTGACGAAAAAACTTTCAAAATGGCTTTGCAAAATAATGAACCAAACTATATGAAATTAAAGTTTTTATATCAAGAATGGTTATTACTCATCTTACAAACCCAATAATTGTTGAGCTGTACCAAGCATAAAATATTTGTTACTAAAATCCATTTTATATTAAAAAAACATTTGAATTATAATAATATTCTTAAATTTATCTAAATACTTTTTCTTTTCAAGTAAATGGTTGCTCACTGATTGATAAAAATAATGATGAGATAAAAGGTTACAATATCATGGTACATAACAATTAATATATTTCAAATTTAATAAAAAATTTAATTTTTTATTATGTATGTTTTGTAGTCAATTATATTGTTAGGATTTTAAACAATTATTTAATTACTGAAAATCATAAATACTGAGTTTAATAATAATTAAACTACTTACTGTGAGGAAAGTAAGATTGCTAGCAATACTTTGTCCAGCTTCTTGTCGATGGAGGGCTAACTGAGCTGCCTTTGCAATGTCACCATCGGCAACAGCCAAGCAGTGACGGGCTTCAGCAGTACTTGCACCAGGAAACATTTCTTGCAGAAGTGCTACCTGATCTGCTAGCTGATCCCAGGAAGACTCCTATTGCAAGCAAAAAATTAAAAAATTTTAAACACGTTATAATTAAACAATGAAATAAGAATTTTAATTTCTTTATACATTAAAAATATTTTATCAATTTTTTTTTTTATTAGATATGGTTATTCTATTTACTTCAGCAAAGTACTCTCCACTAGAATCACTGCCAGCATCGCTAGTCTCTGACAAATGGTGAACCCTTGCAGGTATCTGAGTCTCAGGTGGAAGCAGTGCTGCTAAACTAAGACAACTTAGCGGATCATGCTGTTGAGTGTTCTCGTTACTTTCTTTGTTATCTTCACGCAGCTGACTTTCAATATCAAATAACCATTTGGATACTGCTTCTTTCTCAATGGTAGAAAATTCCGGAAGACAAGCAGATACCATTTCACTGAGTCCATCAACATCAAGTTCATCATCTAGAGCACTTTCTTCCACCATGCTCACCACATAGCCCAAAACTATGTCATCTATTAAGCTAAAAACAATTTACTTAATCAGACTTGTCATTTATAAAGAATAATCTTTTTTTGTAAATATATTCTTTTATTTACAAAAGTACATATATTATATGTAATACCAATAATAAATATTATTAAATATTGACTGTTATAATTTATACTTTGAAAATTCCTAAAAATAAAATTAACTCCAACTTATAACTCTAAGTATTTGTTTACTATGTTATGTTCTACTACTATTTTATAAAATGATTAGATATTTTACTGTACTATTTGTATAAAAAACAATTGTAATTAGCTGTTATCTCTAGGGTAAATTTACATATATAAATATTGACATTTATTATAATTACTTTAGCTGAGCAGTTGGAACTTGCTTCCTCACAAAGCTGAACAAGGACTTCTTCACAAGCTCCTCCTTCTCACTCATTGTACGATTCATTCTGAAAAATAAAAATATTTTACTTAAATAGAATGAATAACAAAATTAATTATTAGTAATAAGAAGCTCTATGTCAAGGGCTTGCAAATAATATTCCTTGATTCATTCATGTACATCAATTTTTGCCACAAAAAAAAACCCTGGCTTTGATTGATTTTCAATAACTCCACTGTGTTAAGTTTGACTGACAATGCATCAGTCTATAAAAAGCAGATGCAAAATAAATCTCGATACGATTCTTGCACTAAAAAAAGAACAAAAAAGACGACTTCCCGTCCCCCATATTTAGAAGTTCTGACGATTAACAAAAAAAAGGAGAAACGATTGTGCACCAAGCAGAAAAAGGGACGAACCTGCTTCCTCTGTCGCGGTCAGACACTTATCACAAAAAACTACGATGAGCGGATTAAACACAGCAAGAGGACAAAAATCGGAGTCGAGTGCAAGGCCCAAGGGGCTCGCTCTCTTTCTCTCTCTCTCCTACTCTCTAGCTGTCTCTCTCTTCGATCGATTTGCGTTCCGTCAACCCCGCGAGCGAGCGACCGAAGGAACGCGCGCGCACGGCCTATCCCCGGGTCGACGTCTCTCCGTGCGAAAACATAATGTCCGCCCTCATTCGATACCCAGAAAAACACTGTACCTACAAAACCCCGGCGGATGCCGTGCAAAACAGCGTCACAAGCAGAGCGTTAAGTATGCACAGTGATGTACACACTGCACTGTGCGCATATACGCGCCCGAGAGACGCTATACCTACTGTTGTCGGGGGAGGAAACGAGCAAAAGAGACGGAGCGAGACGAGAGGAGGAGAGAGACTGTGTGTATATACATATATATATGTATATATATAGCCTAGGAGGACGCACTACATGGAGCTCTGCGCGTATATACTTATACACCAGCAGCGCAGAGAGTGTTTCTAACCTGTTCGCAGTCGGCGGCGAGTCCGCCGAGTGTCCCCGATGATAATAAATAGGTATACAAAGAGAGAAAGGGACACGCGAGTGTGCAATTCGCACGCTTCAGCTACGCCGATCGCAAACGACACACTGCACTGGGATGGGAAACCTTCGAGCGGGCGCTCGGAGATAGAAAGAGAGCGAGAGAAAGAGCCATAGTCACACAATGTGTGTACATGTATATTTATCCTGTAATTACTTCTCTCTTTTCGTTCAGCTGAGCCAGGAGAAACCCAAGTGCGCTCCGCTCGCAAAACTTTTTCCAGTGTTTCCTCTTTTTTCACCTTTCCCCGCGACGGCTGCACAGCAAGAGCAACTACGTGTAGGTATATCGAATATTCGTATCGCACTCTTTTGACAGTCGCCTCGCTCGGTGCGCTCTTGCCGCCGCTCCGATGAACTCTGTGCGCCCGTCAGCTCGTCTGCGCGCTGCGCGCGTGCAGCTGTACCTTATACCTGCCTGCCTGCCTATATGCGCACGGGCAGCTGCATAGCGCTATCTCTGTCCTGCGCCGTGTGCGCTCCAGATTGCCAATGGCTCTTCTCCACTTTGCAGCCCCAAAGGGCTAACTTTACGAGCGATCGCTGGGGGATGGCCGTACAGAGACGTTAGATTGCGTCAGCGTGGGGAAGAGGTTGATTATTAGAGGATGGTACTTCTTGGATAAGAGTAGGACCAGAAGGTAAACGACGAATAGCAGCAGAAAGAAGCTTATTGCGTTTAGTTTGATAAGATGCAATATTAGCAACATTATTATACAAATTCACCCATTAGACGAAATATTGTACGCTATTGAGAGAATTTCTCGCGACGTGAATTTACAAATTACAATTCTAAAATTACTTTGTCTTTGCAAGTTATTGATTAATTGATCGACCAGCAAAACTACTTTTAAGTTATAAAAAGTGTACATGAACTATACAAAAAATTAGAAACTGTTCGATTTTTCAATTAAATTTTTATACGTGCGATTTTAACAAATTGTTTAATCACTCCAAGTAGGTA
>JAPYZO010001922.1:0-16209 GCA_030522905.1 Torymus flavipes
TTTTTTTTAGAGTTTATTGTGTGTTTGGTACCTTTGCTTAATACTTTGAACTAAAATCCGAGTATATGAAAATAATATGCAACCTCTTTGTTATTTAAAAAATTTAATCTAATAACTCATTACCCGACATCATAAATATTAAGCTCAAAGATCATTAAGTTCTAATAAAAGCTTTTTAAATATAGGACTCTGCATTAAACTCCACTTAATCGAATCCGCTAATGTTCACAGAAATGGAAACCTCCGGAATTCCCGTCGCAATTTCCATAAAGTCTCTCTTATTGCGAACGAACGAATAAACCTTTTAATCGCCCCCGCGAGGCTGTAAATCAATCCTCCCCCCACACCGCAAAAAGTAAAACTTTTCTTTTCTAATTAATTTCCTCGCGCAGTCGCACCTATGCAAAGCGCGTATCCCCGTATAGCCTTGCGAAGCGATGAATCATCGGATACTGAAGGCGTTGCTCGCTACATCGGGTGTGACACCGAGCGAGGCACTGATATATCCCATTACCAGCCGATATCGGGAGCCATAAATCGCTGAACGTGCGAGCGCGCGGGCCTTTGCTTCGAGGATGTAAATTACGGCGTTCATTCGCTTGTCGCCGGATTATCGCGAAAATATCCCTTTAGCACGAGGTTGGCGCTGGGATGTGAGAAGGGGAGGGAGTGTATACAAAGGAATGAGGGTCACGTACGAGAATCGGAATCTAGATTATCTTTAAAACAGCTACAATGCACACGTGAGTGAGACGCATTGCTGGATTCTATTGGGATTGTGATATATGGTTAGGCGACTATTTTGTTTTCTTACGAAAAAATGCATAAGATTTATTGTGTTAGAAACTTAATATTCAGTCAATTTTATCCATCAATCAAATCGTTCTCGAGATATTCTCAAAGATGCGAGCAAAAATGTTTTCAAACTCGTCAGATTTTGATGCCAGTAGTCTTAAAAAATGTTTTTTTTTGTCCTCAGGCCGCAAAATGAATTTTTACAGTCCGTATAGAGCGAAATGCTAAATGTAAGGCCTAGGCCGCAAAATACATTTAGTATTTCATTATTTTGTCCAAGCTTCTTTCATTTATTATATACTCATGATATATTGTGTAGGACAGAAAGAAACCCGCCCACCCCCTCTCTTTAAAAGAATTCTCTTGAAGATTAGTATCTTCAATCGCATACAATCGGGCAGTATTTTAATTTACTATATTATTTTTGAAAAATAAAGTTTCTCGAATATTTCAAAGTAGTTTAAGTTAAAAAACGGTTCAATAAAAAACTTATTCTGAAAAAATAAAGAGACGAAAGTGTAATTAATTTCATTCATGAATATTTGTTCAAGCTATGTAGGAAGTATCTTACTATTCATAGAGCAAGCAATTGATTCCTATTGATCGTAAAGTAAAAGGGTTTTATAAAAAGTTTAACTTCATGCGCATATCTCGTAAAATGTTTATGTTTTGCCTTATCACCTCGTACATATATATACGACTGGCAGGTGATGCTTATATTTAAAAGAACGTGCAAAAAAGATTGATCTACTTTCATGCAAAACGTGTCTAGTTTGCATTTTCGACCGTCATACTAAACTAGCCATTTTGAATTCTAAAGTACCGACGCTGGCACAACATTTTATCTCGTAAAATGTGAGGTCAGTTAAAAGCCATATAGATGTTTATCTACGTTTTAACAAATATAGATACTAATCTGAATATTATTTATTCGCATTGAGGGAATAACAAACTATATAAAACAAAATCTTCATAGATATAAGGATCTTATGAATAAGTTTATTTATTACACCTAAGGCTATCTATATACTGTATGACATATTTTAAAATGTGTGATATAAAAAGTTGCTTTTGTAATCTTTAAATCTGGGATTCCGCCAAGATACCTACGGTCATTACCCTAGTTAAGAACATAACAAATTTGGCAGATGCAAAGTGTGTTAAAACAAACAGAGATTTTAAGTTTGATAAAAGAATCTTACGTACTTATCCTCGTTTATGTATACAGTAAAGAATCATATTCCTAAGTATATTGTTAGATGTAGTCTAATCAAAGTTTTAAGGTCAATAGTTAAACTTTGTACTACTTCTATAATAATATTCTTTCCATACAGTTTTAAATCTATAAAACCTTCAAAGGACGCAAAATATAGATTTATATTGCAGAACATTAACTTATACATAGTCTCGTTTAAAAACATGCTTTGCAAAATGTCTTAGATTCATGTAACAACCATTGTAATAAGTATATAATGCAAACCGCGCTTGTTTATTCAGTTGACAGACCGCAAACATGGAGACGCTGTACACGGGTGCGATGCACGGCTTCCCGCAAGCGTCGGGTGGCATCGCCAACGGTATATCCAGAGGTCTCGCTGCCTCCTTCGACCAGGATGGCGTGCTTAGTCTCGTCGTTGTCCTCGGCGGCAGCCTCTCTCTCGTCGCCCTCGTCTTTGCCTTCATCACATACAGGTAAGTCATCCTCGCCGTCGCTCACGACGTGAACAATGCGCGTAGACGAACTTCTATGCGAATTGTGCCAGGCATCGTTAGGACGACGACGTGTGTCAGATGTACCGTGAGACGGTCTTGAGATTTTGATTGAAGTTCCGGTTTAAGAAGTTCTAATTTGTGCTTGTGAGATGGTGGAAAATAGTTTACATCACAGAGAATCGCTAATTTAACAAATAAACACAAATTTCATTAAAAAAATTATGTATTATTAACAATGGATAAACAAACATGTATAATTTGTATGGTTTCCCAAGGGAAACTAAAAAAATCAATAGTCGAAAATCTTTCATCTGTACACTAAGAGAAAAAATGACATTTTATTGAAACAAAAGTATATTAGATTGAATAAAATGCATATCTCATTGAATTAATTCAATCAAGAATCGAATCAATAAAATATTCGTTCGATTCAATCTAATATTTTGGTTTTAACTAAATTATTTAATTATCCGTGTTCAAATACGGATTTAATTCAGTCAATCCTCTTTTTTCTCAGTGTTTAGAAACTATATAAACATCGTCAAATAACTTTAAACGCTCCGTATACGAATTAGAATTAGTATATAGAAATTTTAACAAAGGTTACAAACAATACCTACATTTATTTTCGGACACTGAATAAAACTATATTACCGGACTATGAACTTGGTACAATAGATGCACTTTCCGTGCAGCACACTGTAATCGAGTTGATGTAATCCTTTGAGTTTTGATTGCTCCCAATGGTGCTTTTGAGGCAAATTAACTTTGAAGCGCGGTTAATGCACAATGAAACATTCGAAGTAATAATTTAACAGCGCAAAATCATTTACACTTTCTCTTTAAACTATTGATTGTAATATATGTCGTAATTAATCATAGTTACGTTGGTTTTAAAATATTTTATTAAAAACTTAAACTACAAGTTAAATTACAATGTTGATGAATGGAATTTATAGACGTGATAAGTAATATAAGATTTTCAATTTCCAACTGGCCACTTAAATCCCTCGGCGCCTGATCCATTTCAAAAACCCATTCTACGCTGCCTGCGAACTTTGTCTCCCACCTCTACACACAATTGACTCACGAGTCCGCGGTTATCAGCTAGACCCCACTTGATCCACATCCCCCACCTCTCGAATCCAATGATAGAATGGCCGGCTCTCCTCCTTCGAACAATAAACCTCGTAAACACGCTCCTATCCACTAGGCAGGACTGTTTAATAATACATTGTCCCGCCGCGCGATTGTCCCAGAGAGAAAGACGCGATCGCGCTAATCACATGCCATTCTTATACGCTTCTCTTGAGACGCTCCGCGGTACGTCAGAACCGCTCCGGATTTACTTAGTTGGTTGGTGCAGTCTGTGTCGGATGCACGGCTCTGATTCAGACCGCCGCCGCGCTAATTACTTCGCGCTGTAATCCGCGCCTCGTGCGCGCTAATCGATTCTAAGGTACACTACGCCGAGTGATTATCGTTGCGCGCGCGCGCGAGGACTTCGATGAATGTGCTTCGTTAGGGGAGTTCCCGCGGAGACAATGCGCACCCGATGTCGTCGCTGAATTTAGCGGTTTTTAATCGAATTAAGCTGCCTGCGAGAATTCGATGTTTCAATTTTACTTGGATATAGTAAGAATGAGGGGATTTCGAGTTTTAAAGTTGTACCTATTGAAATAATAACTCGGCTGTTCGAGTAAATGGATTTCGTATTTATATCTTTTGCCAAATAAAACGTCCCTTCATATTTTAAAAACTTATATATAATGTTTGATTTTAATATCTGAAGAGAAGTGGACTTAGTATTTATAAAGAATCGTATCACTCACGCAATGAATTTGGAAAAGTAAATATGATTAAAAACCGGACAAAATCTAACGAATTGGGATGCATTGCTTCAATTAAAATTCTATTCAATTAAAAGAGATGTGGGTAATTTCTTCCTCTTCATTATTTCTAAAGGTATGGGCGTGTGAGTCTGTTCGTGAATGAATAATTGAACGAGAATGTAATTAGACTAGTAGAACTAATTATTGGATATCGTTTTACAGTGTCCTCTAATTCAATCATCCCTGTTTGAAACATGTTACAAAAGAATCCAATACTCTTGAAATGGTTAAGTATTCGAACAACGCATACGATTTATGAAAAGAACTATTAAGACATTAAACGACCAAAAAGTTGAATTTTATGGCAATTAAAATCAAAGTTAAAATAATTGAATACCAATAATTATTCTTTTAATACAAAAAATATTAATTAATTTTAAAACTTTTGAAAATAAATGTGATTAAAATTAACTGAAAACAAATTTAAATAGTGCATGAGTTTTCAACCATTATTAAATACAAATATAAAAAGCACTTGAAATATATAGACAAAATCAAAAAATTTCATATGCACTTTTATTCTATAAAACCAAAATTTTATCAGAAGTCCGTTACTCTTAAAATCTTTATATTCTCATAAAAATAAAAACCAACATTTCTATCTCTTACGAAAAAACGCCCATCTCACGTCACTCAATCTGCGAATTTCTTTCTCAATCCATCGAACGGCAAATCCCCCACGTGCGACACCTTCGAACACTTCGACCTCACAGCGACTCTCCATCCCAGAGACAAATTCCAGCGCGAATCCGCACACACGCCAACCGAAATCTGCAACACTAAAAATAACTCGCAGCGGCGAATTCCCCTCGTCGTTCGTGAAAAACCGCAGTAACATTTTTCCCACGAACGTGCGCTCAAAACGAGCGACGAGATATCGTCGAATTTCACGAAGCGCGGGAAAGCCAGCAGACGCGAGCGGCCGCTAATTATCGCGAGAACCGCGGGAAATGCGAGAGCGAGGGCGAGAGTGCGACCGACCGCACGCTTCATTGTAATTACACGATGGCTCGAAATTGATTTCCGAGTCTTCCGTGTCGCGCGACGGGAGTATAATGGCTATTCCGTTCGCGCTGCGTACGTACGAGAGTGTCTGAAATGCAGTGTTTTGTTAAAACACTTTAAATATTGTTAGCATTTTTAGCTAGTTTTAAATGTTATTGTAGCTGATTTTGAAAGTAATTAATTGAAGATCTTGGTTTCTAGAAGAAAAGAATTTTTAATTCATCACATATAATAAATTGAATAAAACTTGATATATAATTTATATGAATTATTAAATTTTATAGTAACCTGATTTTCGATACTGTAAAAAATTCGATAGCAAATTTCATGTACGTTTACTAGAAACAAAAGTGTAGCAAGTACCTTGAGAAATGTTATGTTAATAATGGAATTTAATTTTACAAATCAAATTCAATGAAAATTAATTAAAATTTAATGATGTAATCAAAATTATGTATTCTATATTAATTGGATTGGACTATTTGTAACGATATTTTATCATTTTTTATTAGTATAAAATTAAATGAAAAACGTATACCTCACAGATACAATTTATTTTAAAGTAAGGTGTTATTTTAACAAAACTAATTATTTTATTTCATTTTGAATTTTTAAAGATATTGGGACCACTGCAGTTCAAATTCTCATCCAATTATAAATGTTTTGTTTATGATTTTCATATTATATTGTTTTTAGAGTAACTTTAAAAATAGTAGATGCCTTAAATATTTGATGAAAATCGAAAATAATATACTGAAAAGTGTAAGTATATGTAATTAAGTACTAGATTTGATATCAAAATTTATATATTTAAAAATTTATTAGTGTAGTATTTCCACATAATAAAATTCATTTATTTTTGTAATATTTAAAATATGTGCATTGAGGCGTATGAACACTTTGTTTTCCAAACGATACAATTACTTCAAAGGAAACATTTACATACATATAAAGCCTATATAATACTTGTTTCATCAAGAATACACGGACCGAATAATTCTATTGAATACCATTTTAATAATGTTGAATGCAATATCTGCTAAATTTTCCAGAAGGTAAGATAAAGAAAAAACGCGTCGAAAGCACGGTCCCAAAACACGATAACCTGATTTTCAATATTCGTAATCTCCGTTTAAAGTTTATGCACGACGTTGACGCTGTCGCGGTTACGAGTGGTAGTAAAGTTTTTGAACTTACACAAAGCACCGGAATAGGTTGTCTTTCGCTTGTACACGAAAACCGCTGATGCGCATTCGCCGGGAAAGTAAAATACAAAGCTAAATAAAGGAACGGGGACGAAGTAAAGGGTAGTACGCGAGGAAAAGGAACCTACTAAAAAGAAAAGACGGAATAATTAAATTAACCAATTAGGGCACAACGTTCAAAGACTTGGAATCATTTCGAAGTTCTTCGTATAGAAGGAAAGTTCTTTGAAATTTTTACCCCGATACTCTCTTCTAAACCGTTTTACCGAATGACCCAAGTTAATTAGAAATGACAAATTGGTTATGGATAGAACTTTAAATAAAACGCCTACGTGACACAAAATATAATACTAATGAAGATATCTGTACCTAAATATATTTTATGGACAGCTGGGGAATATGAAAAATATGTCTTACTATCATTATTTTAAATTCTTTCAAAATTAATTATTTTGATTTATTTATAGGAGTGTCTGTAATTAATATTAATGACACCTAATACGGGAGATCCATGTAGGATAAACCTGCTGTATCTTTTAATTATAAAGTGGTTTACAATATTAAAAATCCTTGTGTATGTAGCGAATAAAGTGCACAACAAAATAAGCCGCTGGTCCGATTCATGTATGTTATTGGAACACGCAGTTCGATTATATTTTTTGTTTTTTTTTATAAAAATACGTAATATTATTTAAAATGGTATACGAGTGCATTCGTAAATCCGATCAAGTATTTTGTTTTAAGGTAGAGCTTGGAAAAATCGAGAGGTTATATTATTATTCTCCACTCTAGCAGGGAATGTCACTTCCATGCATAAAAAGGCCCTCTCATGCCTTTGTTAAAAAAAAGTACGACGTGTAGCAGATGAAGACAAACTATTTAAGACTCGGGTAAGGTGTTTTCCACACTCGCCTCTGACTCGGGTGCCTTCGGTGCCGTCGAATCCGACTTGTGATGAACACCTCACCGCGCTTGAAATAGATCGTTTTCTGCCCTTTTTGCACACTATTCCAATGAATTCTTCTGATATTGTAAAGTGAAAAACTATACCTATAGTATAAAATACAAGCATTTTAAGTAAAAGAAAACAAAAAATTTTTAACTACATGTTATTACTGATAAAGTAGATATCATCAACTTAAAAAAGGATTCAACAATCATCATCTAAATTTTTTCATTTTCACCCTGTGACGTACGTGAGAATTAAATAATAAAGCGTGAATAACGTCACGATGACATGATGAGGGCATCGCGAGCAAGTTATTCTTTTGCTGCGTCAACGGTTTCTCGTTTTCTACGTTGTCCAAACCTCGACGAAGACTTCCGCGACAGCTCCAATAGTAATTTGAAAAGGCTCATTTTCATCTTTGTAAGATTTCATTACGAGGTATTGTGGGACAAATTAAAAAGTTTTCGAAGTCTAAAAAGGTATTCATATCAAATTTGTATTAAAAATTTTTCCATTTAAAAATTTTTCAATTCATTGTCTGATATCTCCTTACGAAAATGAAAATGGGACTTTCCAAATTAAAATTGGAGCTAGAATGAAAAAGATTTTGATGTTGAATAAATTTCTAAGTTGACGATATCTACTTTATTAGTAACAAAATGTTGTTATAAAGTTTGTGTTTCCGTTACTTGAAATCCTTATTTGTTATACTATATCTTTCCTCACCTTGCAGTATCAGATTAACATTTGATTGGAAAATATTTTATGTTTGAGAAATATTATACCCATAGAGAAATCTGAAAAAGGAAGTATGGTGTACTACGATTTATAACCTTAGCAGTGATACGTCAAGCAGATTTCATTCTCAACTGTTGTTGACCGAGTAAATTACATAGTTTTTAATTAATTAAATATATGTGCCTATATGCAAGACATCCCCACCCTCCATAGTGGTGCAGTCTATACCATCTTGTAAAATTTCAAATCCATATTCCAAACCGTGAAGAAAATGTTACATTGGTTTGTACCTTTTTTCTTCACTTATCCATTTTACGAAGCAATTTAAAACATAATAATAAACCTTATCTAACTTGTTTATCCCAGTGAAATTAGCTCGGTTAGGAAAAAGTTAAATTAGTTCAAAAACCGTAAAATAAACTTTATATATAGTTGGAACGATTTTATTTCTAAAATTAGAATGCCAACTTCACATGCTGAAAAGAAAGATTCTACTTATTTTCTATAATTATAAAAACTTTTTAATAAACGAACGAGGTACCGTTCTCCGCAATCATGCAATTGATCCGCGATTTTGCAAAAACGGATGTTGCTAAAAAGAAAGTTGATAGCCTTACTGTACTTATTAATGGCAAAATAAAATAAATTGAAAAATTATACGCATGGTCAGTTAAAAAATGTTATAACAATTTAATTGTAGTATTCATACAATAAGTAGTAGTACTCCATAAAATAATTCAACGTAAACAAAAAAGAAATGAAGAGCAATGACAAAAATCTTATTCGAAAATTGGAACAAAATAAGGGATGAGGGAACAAAAACAGTCCTTCAGTAAGTGAGAGCCGCTACGTAAACAGAGCAAAACAAAATAGAACTGAAGATACACCGCCAACGCGGTGGCAGAGTTTAGCGAGAGGTAAACGTGCGGCATAGGGGCGAGAGAAAACTTCCGTGCCACCGTTACGGTCAGAGACGACGAGTGGCTCCGGCTGCCAACTTTCGATTTGGGACAATTGCCATTTCGGTGTTTTCCTATGCTATCCCCTCTCTGCCCTCCTCCTTGCTCTTCCTCAAGCAGTTTTCGACCTCGGGCTCGCACTTTAATCTAAACTTTTATGAAATTATCCGGGAGAGGAAAAGAGCTGGATGCCATTGAGGAAGGATTATGTGTTTGCCGGGATTTCCGCGCGCTCGCTTCTTATCTGCGCGCAAAGGAGCCGTTCTTTCACGCCCTGAGCTAGCCGCATTAAAATTTAATTGTCTGCGGGGGTGACTGGATGACTTTTGTAGCCGATGTCAGTGATGATAAGTCTGCTTTGTTTTGTACGAAGAAAATTTGTTAATTTGTATTTGAATCGAGAACGAAATGTCGCGTAGATAGACCAATTTAGGAAAAATACGGAAAAATAAGTATGTGTATGGCAGTTGGCATAGATTAATTATTTCAAGAAATTCAAAAGACAGAATAATCGCTTTCATGAAATAATAATTTTTACGTTATACTAGTTTAAAGTTTATAATACTAACAAAAAATTTTTATTAAAATACTTTTTGAAATAGCTCAATATAACAAAATCCGATAGTTTGGCAACCACGTATTATACGTTATAACTATGAGATGGGTAAGTCTAACGAAGCCAATCTTCAGTTTTTACAAATGCAACACTCTCATTAAGGGATCTGTAATTTAAGGGGTCGGGATTTTCACATCATCCAACAAATATATAAAAACTAGAAAAACTTATACGCACAGAGATATATAGATCACTACTGCTACAATATCAGACTACGGAAATAATTAAACCAAATTCAAAGAATTAAATTTGCAACAAAGAGAAAAATTTTATCCTTAGTCTTTATCGTTTAAAGATTTTTCAAAACCATATCTTCTCAAAAAATAAAAAAGGATTAAACAATAAAAAAGGGAGCATTACGACCCTCTCGCTTAAGAATTCCGCACGTGCCCCTCTAACTTCTCGAAAAAACCGCTTTCTCTCTTCTTTTCTTCGAAGAAACGACTGTCCCCCGAGCAGTCGTATTTCATCGACGGCTCAATCTCTCGCGAAATCATGACACTTTCGTGCGCCGGTTCCGTGAGAGCCTTCATTCGAATATCGAAGAAAGAAATGTCGAGACCGCGCTGGCGCACCCGCGGTTCGATCCGTAAATTTTGCAGCATTCCGAAGTTCTTGCTGCGATAGGGTAGAGGCGGCTGTGCTGCGTGGGTGGGAGGCGAAACTTATTGCAGTCACGTGGGCATGAGTCAAGGGCGTTGCTCAGTGTCCATGGCTGGTCACGTAGTGAGATATTTTTAATTGTCGGTTTTTTGCCTCCGAGATTCGGCGAGACTTCTAGTGAGGTATTGAGTCGTAAGAGAGAGTTTACGAATCGCGGTGTGGGCACATGCAGCTACGCGTTTCGATGCATTAAAGTTGTATACGGTGGGATTTTTCGGTATATGGGTTGCAGTGGAGAAGAGAAAGTTTCGACGCAGCCGGGGAATAAACTTTTTCACTCGAGAAAAATGTTGCCGAAGTGGTTAATATTTCAATCGCTTAATGTGCCCCTGTCAGTAGTGTTTTTTATGAGAAAACTCGGGGAGAAATATGTATTTTTTAACGACTACGCGCAGCCGCGTTGTTTTGATATCTTATACCGTGCGGTAACACGTGTACAATATAAATTTTACTTTAATCTACTAAAATCATTTTTCATTTTGGTAATGAAACTTTGTAAATATGGTTGTAGAAATAAATGATAATAAATTTGTCCTGTGCGTACGTCCTGCAATCTATGCAGGTATATAGCTGTGTGTATAATTTAGTATAAGACAATATTTTGACAAACTTAATTTGCGTTGTTAATGTGCATACATATGTACCCTTTATAAGTATCCACAAAGCTAATGTTATTATTATAAATGCATTGATTATATTTCTTCTGTAGTTGAAACACCATTATTTTCATCATATATCACTATAACAAAAGATTGCTTGAGAAAATATAATATAGCATGAGTTAATCAATACGAAAATATATATGAAATTCGGTAAAAAATGTTATTTAGCAGCCGTGGATTGTGAAGGTTCGTATAATAAACGAGAAATCCATTATACTATACGTGGAATTTTCTCTTGAATAATGCAGAAGCAAAGTTTGTTTGTTCGATAAATCAATTGCGACGATATTGAAATGGCGTTTCAAATTTTAAACTGAAAGTGATAAATAATCCTATTTTCATAATATCCCGATTTTCGGTCAGCCTCGTATTGTCCCACAAAGGCGAAGGACAATTGCGAATTTTCAATATGCGATCAAATCATAAAACAGAAATTCCTCACGTGCTTGTCTATACTTGGTGTTTGTTGTAATCGACCCAGTTTTTCATTTACCCCACTCGACGCGCCAGATCGTCAAAATACACTTCAGATATCGATTGGCTTCGACGAGAAGAACGTCGAAAAAAGAAGCAGTAGTGCACTTGACTTTAAAGCGAATTTAGCATCGGCCGTACAAAGGCCGAACAAAAACTAACCAATAAATCGGATCATTATTAATGTACAAGAGCGCCACTTTTACTTGGCTGTGGAACAAAAATCTCTTTGTGTCAAGATCAATCGGAATGACTTAAAATAAACGATAGCGTATCAAAAATTAAAGATTATCATCATATAGGAGTATTGGAGTGTTAAAGAAATCATGAAAGACACGCATAAAAATATTAGTTAGCACACTATTAAATATTTAAAATTGCTAGCAAAATCTTGAATTATTCCATTAAATACTATTATATTCATTTTGTTATATATCATTTGAAGTATTAAATATATTATTAAGATTCTTTTATAATCATGTTTCTGTGAGACTTACGTTTGATAAGAAATTCATTGACTACTTGTGAGATATTATAAAGTTAAGAAATACTTATTAGTGTCTATGTTTGAAATGTTTTCATTTAATTAAGTGGAGAATTATAAAGCCATACTCTATCTACTAAACTAATGTTATTCTTTAATAGTTTCTTTAATATGATATTTTTATTATAAAGTCATTTAATAAATAAAAATTTACCAAATAGATGAACAATAAAATATCAACGCCCCTTACGAAGAAGACTAGCACAACTTGCGTTTCCTTATCGAGATTAACACAGAGAAAACTGAGTTGTGCTAGTCTTTGTAAGGGGCGTCGATATAATTGGTTTATTATGACTGACGAAAACTACAGAACTTTATCAGATTTCCAATCACTTCTTATAGTTATATTTTAAACGATAAACGCAGAAAAAGAAACACAAATACTGGGTTTTCAAAATATATAAAAACATCCTTATATGTTTGTAGTCATAACACATTTAACAACATGTTTCGAGAAAATTAAGAAAAAGAAATAAACCATATCTAATTAACGGAAATATGAAACAAAATTTCGCTGAAAAAGTGCCACGTGAGCCTTGAGGCCTCCATTTATGAAACCCTTAAAAAAATTATTGTCCCTTGGAACAAGATTTTCTGATCTCCCCTCTCCGTCGAAAATCATTTTTTAAAGACCCTTTCCCCCAAGCGAGGCGATGCGATCCTCGCCGAATAATAAATCAGGGTAGGAAATATCCTTAGACTACTTTCGGGGTCATTATATTCGCCAGTTTTCAGCGGAAGCACTCACCCACACGCGCGCGCGTACTATATACCTTATTCTGCCGTGGGCTGACGGCGAAGGCAAGAGAGAGAGAGAGAGAGAGAGAGAGGGAGAGAGAGCTTTAATCCGGCGAAGAGGGTCCGAATCCCAGAGGTCAATTTAGCCGAGTCATCTGTTTGTTCGAGATAAGGGATAGGCCGTGCATGCGCACGGCGCCGGCACTTTCGGGTTAAGGCTCCGTATATATAACGCGGCACCGCGATAACGGCCAGATGGTGGCGCGGTGAAACGCAAAAGGTGAGTTAGGGATATAACTGCGCATCAATATTTCGCGCTTTTTCATGTTTACTCGCGTTGTAGGGACAAAAAATATATGATTGCGCGCAAATAAGGTGGGAGAGAGAGCGTCAGAGGGACAAATATTGACGAGCTTGTTCGTCAATATTGACCGAGGGGATGATGTTACAATTGATAAAGCGCATAGCAGTGCCATCTAGATTAACATCTTTGTATGATAAACATAAATTTTCTGCAAATATTTGAATTATCTTATTAAGTTTTATAATAAAAAATTTTTGAAATTAAATGTTTATTATTCAATAATTATGATATTGGAACATTTTAATTTGTATGTCGTATTAATTAACCATAAGTTCTTTTATTCTTACGTTTCTTTGTTTTTTTTTTTAATTTAAAATTGTAAAGATATAATTTACATGAAATAAAGCAAGAGATATTTGCAAATTTCCAATTTGTAAAATGAATACGAAATGCAATATTCTATCGTCATTCGCAGACATAAAGAACCTCTAAAATGCTATAAAATTGAAACCTTTGTGCGAACTTTACTTTATTAACTATCACCCTCTACAAAAGGTACAGCATAAGAGAAAAGGCAATTCCTAAACTATTTCCTCCAAGGCATTCGTAGGCAGCTTTTGTTTGTACGACACTCGATGTATGTAACCGTACGAGAACATTTCTTTTTTATTCCAATAACAGCTCGAGGTTGGAAAAACATTCAGCCGCGAGATAAGTTGAACTGAAAATAGGAGTGGAAAAAAAATTCGTGCTATGCGGAAAATCCAATAATAACGATCCTTTTTCATTCTCCGGTGCTCGCCCCAGCTTACAAATTGATTTGGAGTTTCTGAAGGGTTTGCCTTTAATCCGGCCTGATCGTCAGTCAATAGCGCTAAAATTGAAAAATATCGTTGTCGTTGGAAAAAACTGAGCGATGGCTCTTAGGGAACTGAAGCCGACGTTAAATTGTTGTTTTGGTAAGTAAGAGACTTTTGCGTATATATTGGAACGATGGTTGTGAAAAATGTTACACATACTTTCATGACTCGCAACATTTTTCGAAAATTGTCTTTATATTAAAAGATTTACTTTACTTTTCTATTTACTAAATAAAGAGAAAAGTTATTCTGCAATATAAATGATATAAATTTTAAATCCGTTATTACTTATACTATTATTCTTGGACTTTCTTTGCTGAATGAATTTCTTTACCACATATATATGTTTTTAATGCTCATTATTAGTTAGGCTGTTCAATAAGTATATAAATAGATTTAATAGGTGCACGGCGCAGTGTTTCTAAATCACCATCCAATTAAAAACTTTGTTGAACACTTTTAACGTTTGAATGTGTCTATTCATTTGCGATTGTAAATGTCTTTTTTGGATTAATTCTCACTCTTAGTGTACTGAGTATATTGTATGCAAGAAGTTTATAGAACAATATTTCTTCTTTAGAGTTCTCGATATTCTTCAATTAGCAACTAGCACCAACTAAGAGAGTTAAAGAGCAAGAATAGCAAATCGTAAGCAAATAAGAATAAGCCTGGTGCAATCCAATTATTTTAAATCTTTATACAGAATCGCACTTTCAACAGAGATTTCTTTTGAAACGAATGTATCCACGAACACACACATTGATAGAAATTTTCTAAGTCAACGATCTAGAAAGTATTGAATAAATGGGATTGGATGGCATTACCTCCATCCGGAATTCTCTTTAGGAATCCTTAACTATATATGTATACATACCAAATAGAGTCTTTTATCTAAAAACGCGATAATTTCTTTAGTATACTAAAAGAAAATGTCTTTTATTAATAAAATAAGAGTTCTTAAAACTGAAATTGCATTATCGTGTACACGTAT
Organism: Torymus flavipes; assembly: GCA_030522905.1. NCBI lineage: Eukaryota > Metazoa > Arthropoda > Insecta > Hymenoptera > Torymidae > Torymus > Torymus flavipes. The sequence continues at coordinate 15,109 of JAPYZO010001922.1, forward strand.
TAGGTAACCCAGGATGATAATTAGTTTGAAGCTGCTTAAATTTAGGTGCATCATGAGGGAATGCCTTAGTCCGACGGTCTTAGCTCCGTTGGCGCGATCTCGAACATGGCAAATGGACGTAAACAATTCGATTAGCCGTTCAGCTAAGTGGTTCGCTCTTCGACAATGTTATGCGAGTAATCCGTTAATCAATGATGGATCGAGATGTAATGAGACATATAATCGAATACCGTCATCATTTTAGTCGCATTGCTTCCTCGTAGAGAGAGAGCATATTATACTAGGAAAAATAAAATTTTCGAGAAAACATGTCAGAAATGTGATTTCTACAATCATAAATACACAATTTTTTGTAGTATTCAGAATTTAATTTCATAAGTTGAAACTCCTAATATAAATATCATGTTATTGAAAAATCTCATATGACTAAAAACTTTCTAAAATAGTATTAGATAGGATAAATGAGAAACAAGGTGTAAAACGATATTTTACAAAATTCGATCTTGTATCGTTCTAAATGATACTAATTCAAAGTCAACGAATTAGCATAGCGGTTCTTCAAATACCGCAGTTAAACATAGAGCTAATGTTCAATTTTATTTTACCTTGATCAATTCATCTATATAATAATAACATTTTCTGTATGTCTATATTTAATTAATATGTTTCACTTTATTTATGTTTTTTCTAAAATATTAATTACATTCTATTTTGTTCACACTTTACGCATGGGCTGAGAAGATAATCATCGTTCGCTGAACACTTTAACACTTTGACTTGCGAGAAACTATGAATATCGGTGGAAACGCCACTTCAGCTGAAAGTCTTGAATCTCGATGGTCAGGCTGGGGGAAACGGTGGCATTTCGGAGTGACCCCGGAACCTCCATCCTGTAAAGTTTCATAGTGTCCGGGATTTCAGTGTGTACCATTTGCCTTTACTCGAGCAGTTTAGATTCGCCCTCAGGAATTTAAATCTAGAATAGCCGCACATATCGATTCACATAATGTTATGCGTTGGTGGTATTTTAATTTTACTTTCATAAAAAAGATGTTACTAAATCAATCTCGTTGTCCATTTTGAGCTCCGTTTTTTTATATA
>JAPYZO010001923.1:0-30080 GCA_030522905.1 Torymus flavipes
TTCTGCACGAGTACGTAAAGAATATACTTCAATAGTCACTTTGAAATCACTGTACAAATCTTGCAATTTTAAAGTAGATGGGAACCTTACACAGGAATCCCCGGGTTCAGCTTGAACAACTTGAGTAGCTATAACATTCTCTAAATAACGTACTAAGCATACAAAGTGGATGCATGTATCTGAAAATTAACAAAATATTAAAGTTAGTAAATATTTTACTAGAATATTATTTCCAAAATTGTTGCACTGATCCTCTTACCGGGGTCTACATGGCGGAAGAAATCCCGCTTAAGCGGTAGCGTAATTGCAGAAATTGTGAGAGATCCACTTTCCTGAACTTCTGGAGCTCCAGGAACGACAGGTCTAATCGTCCCTTCAACTTTTAATCGCTGAACCTCATTTAACGCGGCTTGTCTTCTGTGAGCTGTATAACGTTAAAATATAACATTAATATTTAAATCTTACTGACACGAAAGAAAATATAAATTTTATGTAATTAATGTAATGTTTCAATCCAATATTTTGATTTGCTTATTTGAATAAAAATTTACAATAAAAATATAATACAATAGCAAATAATCTTGATCTTAGGTACAATAAAATATATTAGTTGAAACAGCATAAATAAACATAATTTCATTTTTCTTACAATACAATTATAAATTGTATATAATTGAATTATTATATAGACATTACAAGTTCATATATATTTTGTTTTTATAAAGGTAGTATAAAATATTTTAATTAGACAAGTACATACTTGCAACTAATAGTAATCTTTCTCCTTCAACTTGTTCCCGAGAACCACTGAATTCTATTGTCGAATTGCATAAATTTAAAGCTTGACTAGCTTGCCCAATAATTGTTTGCTGCTTTTGTACATCGTCTAACAATCGTTTTACTTTATCTTGAACTAAAACTGCTTCTCTTTCGTCAGATGAATCATAAGAAGATGCGCTATCGACAACATCAGGTATATGAGAAATTACTCGAGCTGGCGTTTTAGGGGTCTAATATTAAAAGTAAAATTATCAGTTACTTACATTAAAATTAAATTGAATTACATTTTTTAAAGTATCTTACCTGAGATTGTTGTTTCCTGTAAAGACTGACACTATGCATTAAAGGTACGCAATCACCATCTTCAATAACATATTGTTCTTTCCGAGGTGACGTAACAGGAGAAACAATCTTAATTGGCGAACGATACGCAGACCTATAATTACCAAATATTATATTAGTACAATTGTAATTCATTTTAAATTCTAAAATTTCGAGAAAACAATAACCGCATGGAACACGTATTTTTTGTTTCTCTACGTGATAGAGCAACAATTACTTACCCTTGAGTATATTTGAAACTGTAAGACGCAGCAGAAGGACTTTTTCCATTCCTATTAAGTTTTGGTGGAGTTGGACCTTCTTCTGCAGCCTCTTGATTGGCTAAACACTCATCAAGAAACTCATCCATTTCATCTAACACTGAAATATCAGATGTTGTGCTATCAGGATCAGGTTCTATTGATCTCTGTAAAATAAATAAATTATTGATAATCGATTCTATAAAATCGTTTTTAATTTTGTGTTAAATTTCTGTCCCTTGTAAATAAAATTATACCTTTTTATTTAATGCTGCTTGTTGACTCACAGCTTGTAGTATACTACGGCCAAGACTAGTATTACCTATGTCATCTTCATCGTCGTCTTCATCACTGCTCTCATTCGTATAACGATCATTCTAGAGAAGACATTAATAACATAATTATTACTTATATCGCATTATAAAAATTTTCATTAAAAAATATTTATTATTATATTTACTCGAAGATAATACTCTGCTTCGGTTCCAGTTTCGGTATCAGTAGCTTCATCTAATGTGGCAGTTTCTGCTTCTGTAGTTTCAATAGTGAATTCGGTTTCAGTTTCTGTTGAGCTTGATTCAATGCCTGTTAAATCAGGATATAGGCGACCTGGTTTAGGCGGTGAAACTTTAATACGTTTAACATCAGCTAACTTCTTTATTTGTGTGCTTGATTTTGGAGGACTTGCTGCAACTAATAAAAAACAAAATATGTAAGTATAATTTTTGATTTTAGCACTATAAAGCTAGCACTATAAAGCTTTGATTTTAGCACTATATGTAAGAAATTTCGAGTATATGTAACATTTATTTACTCACAACAGTCCAGTAGTAAAATGTGGGATTAACATTTAGAGGACAATACTGGCTCATATACGAGCCAGTAATCTCAAAAATTCTTTGTAATATGTTGGCTGTCATTGAAAAATTGAAATTTTTATAAAAAATCTCCATTCACTAATGCTTAAAAACGTTCTTTCTATATTAATAATACTATACGATTCGGAAGGATATACTACTTTATAGTAGTTGTTAAACTATAAGAGAAATTACGTAAAAAATGACCGAAGATGTCGGGGACATTATTGTTTCCTTAAATCTTATGTTTCGTTATTCTAATTTAATTTTTAGTTTTTCACACTGCAATAAGCAAATGAAATTTTTCCTCATAATTAATTTTGGTCAGCTATAGTAATAACTTAAATTAGCAAACGATTGAACCAATGTAAATTAAACAATTAATGAATTAAATTGAGTATTTCATTATGTCTGTATGTAAAATACCATTACCCAAGGGACATAAAATAGTACAGATTCATAAAGTTTTCATTCTATATGTGGAATTTTTACATCATCATTTGTGCAATACCCAAGTTTTACCGACTGAGTAAATTTCACAGTTTCAAGGCTATACCAAGAGAAATACTTCAAATTATACAAAATCAAAAGTTTTATAAGATTCTACTGCTCTGCAGATGTTTCAAGCCAAAATATCAGTTTGTTTTTGTGTAAACTTTGAACAAAACTTTGAGGTGCTTCTATCGCAGCGTAAAAATTTTGTTTAAAGTTTATGCAAAAACAAGTGGTAGAATCTCATTGATTTTACATGATTTAAAATATTTCTCGTTATAGTCTCAAAACATCAAGTATGGAACCCTTACGTCTACGCGTAAATTTTTTTAAACGGGCGTAGAGTGAAATATAGATACTAGCTACGTGTCCGCTCGTTTTTAAAACATCACTTTTTCGTGATATTATAAAAACTGTCTTCGAGTTGAGTAAATATTGGAAAAATTATATAAGAAAATACCTTGTCTTTTAGCCGGTGAATTTTGAATATTTTTTGAAGTATTTTGTCTGCCGTTTCCAGTTGGTAAAGGAGGAGGTGGCGGTGGCGTTTGATCCTAAATTAAAAAATTATTAGAAAAAAAGTTATGAATATCTTAGGTACAGAATGTGTAAATTGTATTTACTGAGGCAGGAGTTGGCCTAACTGGACAAACCGGTGAGTTTTTAGGCGAAGTTGGTTTTCCTTCGCTGCTTTCGCTAGTTCGGAAAGCTGTTTGAACTATTTCACGGTTACGATTGAATCGGGAACGAAGCATCTCCAATTCTTTGTGTCTTTCAGCTTGAACGTTTTGCAAAATGTTATTCTCCAATTCTTGAACGCGTGTACCTTGTTCAAAAATTGAACGTTGTGCTCCAACAGCTTTACCAGTATCCGCCTTTGCCCGCGCGTTTGCTGATTCTGAAAAAATAGGTGAATTATAAAAAGTTATTTACCTCCATTCTGATGAGATGTAGCTTTTTCCTTCTCTTGTAACACCTTTGTAGGGACGGACATCGAAAGTGGAGCTTTTGGAATCAGTGCTTCGCCCTTATTTCTCTCAAAAAGAGCTTTTCTTTCCGACAACGTCATCTCTGCGGGATCCTTGGTTTTTGTCGCTGAACCCTTGGACTCGAACATTGAAGCCTTGCTTAGAACTGAACCTGGTGACTGTACGAGGGAACTTTTAGGAGAACCATTATAACCATATCTCGAATGCATTCTCGAGTTACTAACAGCTGGGGAACTGGCACCGCTACTAGAACTTTTAACAGATTTGTCAGGAGTCTTGGACTGCTGACTGTCGTTGCTACGCGTTGAACTGGAAGATGGGCTCGTCGTAACGTTTTTATTTTCCGACACCGCCTTTTCGTTTATCTTTTGAAGCGCTGGAGAAGATGCGGACTTGGTGGGCGCCTTCACCGGCGATTTCTGCCGACTATTATTTGATCCCTGAGAACAAGCCTTAAAGTCATACACAAGGCGAGAGTTCCTTTTAGAGCGACTAAAACCCTGTGCCTCCTGTAAAACATTTTTTACAGTAAATTGACAATGACTCGGTCCTAACTTTATATTCTCATGTGTCAATATACTACAAATGTCAATGATACTAATAAATTGTTTTATTTAGGCACACTGTTAGCGGAGGTATAGGGATTTAGGAGGCTAGTTATTATTTTTATTTATTTTAGACTTCATTACAACGATTCTTACCAAACTATCAAGCATACTTTTGTCCCATTTTAAAGGCTTTAAAGAATTGCCATTTTTATTGTTACTGGTACCACATAGTCCACTAGTACTGGGCTGTGGATCAGACCCATTTTTAACTTGTTCATTAAGTCTGGCCTGAACTCTCTCAGCCTTTGTAGTCGTAGGTTTATTCTAAAATAAAATTTAATTATGCAAAAGTTTTTGATTTAATACTTTTCTTAGCTTAGCATAAACAATAATATTTACAACTGTTGGATGAGATAAGTCATCTTCCCAATTATTAATTTCCGAAGCAAGGGCTGCTAATCTGTTTAATCTTGCAACAGGTTTTGCAGACCGATTTTCTTGTTTTACTTCTTCAACTGCAAATTTTTCTTCCGTTCTGTGAATGGGAGAGCTCAGCTCTCGGCTATCATCTAAATAAACCATATGAATATATATAAATTAGATTGGAAAATTTTGCTAATAGTACAATAATATTGTTCTTAGAATTTTCTATAAATTATAATTGATTTTTATCATAAAATTACAAGAAGATAACAGAAATACTAATTATAATATTTACTTTAATATAGAGATATTGAAAAATTTTATATTTAGATCATAAATTCTTTTTATGATTAAATATTAATAAGAAAGAACTTTGATCTATTTTAATATTTTAATGCATACAGAATACTGTGAATATTAATTAAACTTTGTACAATACAATAACAACATATCTTTTTAATCACTATTATGTGCTATAGAATGATAGTGAAAAATTAATAAAAAATATAAAAAATATTATTTATTAGATAATTAACATAATTTAATAAAATAAAAGTAAAAAAAATATGCTTGTTTAATTTTATAGCAAAGTTATTTTCTGCTCTTGGGATACAGATCAGCTTGTAAACAAAGGGCTCAAGCGGGGAATGACCTTTCACTTTCTTGCTAGCAAGCACAAGGTAGAGCATGTACACAAAATCAAGACACTCAGAAACCAGTTTTGGCTGGCTTGTGTGGGTGTCTCAGTACAACATATACACACACATATACAAACTGTACATTAGATTCTTACCAGAGTATAGTTTGCCCAGTCTGTTAAGCTTTGATCTAACAGTTGATGATTTTTCACCATTCTCTTTATTGAGCTCTTTATCATCTTTTTTATTAATTTCCACAGTCTTAGGAGGAGAAAATTTTCTAGTTGTCTTAGCTGGAGAACCAGTTGGTGATATAGGTGCATTCATTGTTTTTGTTGGTGATTTTTTTGGAATAGAATCTGTAATAACTTGATAAGAATGTTATAAGTTTTGTAAAACGATTATTGTAAATTATAAATTGATTAACAAATTATAAATTAAAATATTTTAAATAATATAATTTTCAAGAAAAAAAATTATAGTTTACTTTAAATGATTATGACATAATTGCAATATTATAAATTTAAAAATATTTAAAAATATTTGTATCATGAATTATACCTGGTGTTTGAGAAAGAATAGTGTTGGCATCTCTTAATGGACTACGTCTTCTCTTCACGTCATGACCAGCATTTGATAGCTGTGTATCCAGTTTTTCTCTTCTTGCTTTTGCACGCTCCAACATACGCTGAAATATATTTTAATAAAATTTCATAGTTATTGACTATTAAAAAACATTAATTTATTTCCACAATAAAATAGATATATAATAGTGCGGAATTATCATTTACATAATTTACAACAATGTGTCTAGCTTCAGACTGTATTGTAGATCAATTGACCCATGAATTTAGATTTACACAATTACTTTGTAGAAATCATATTATCTAGTTTACACAATGCCTATTATATTTTCATAATTGATGTAGGCATAATAATTGATCACTTACAGGCATATTCAAAAGATTAAGAGCTAGTTATTAAGTAAATGTAGAGAAAATTTTACATCAAAACATTATAAATTTAAAGAAATAAAAAATTAAAAACAAAAAAAAAACTACTTAATTATTTTATTTTTTCTAATATGCTAGTTTTATGATATGTATAATTTATAATAAAGATAAAGAATTATTATGCTGAGCTGAAGATGAATCATTTCACTTAAGGATGAAAGGAAGTAAGAAAAGATGGGCAAAAGGAAAGGGTAATGATAAGATAAGTGTGGTACTAGAGGAAGTTTTTATGACTCCAATAAAATGAATTGTGCCTTGCAATAAACAAAAATGTTGTATCAGTTTAATAGTAAAATGAGGAACTTTTAGTTATAAGTAAATAAAGTAAATAAAGACCAAATTAAATTTAAATATTTAAATTACTAAAATTTTGAAATAAAATACAAACATGTATGTTCTTTGACATGCATAATGAGGGAAAATATATCAGCTCCATATAAGGTTTATGTTAATATGATACTCAGATACAGATCATTAATTTTGGACCAATCTAATGATGCAATTTCCTATCAAGATGTTATATAGAAATAAATTTTTTTAATTAAGAAAATAATAAAAGAAATAAATAATATAAACAGGTATTTTCAATATTTATTTATTTACTTATTATTTAACACAATTAATTCACATAATTAGACTTTACATCAAAATTGAACAGTAATCATCTAAAACAAATAACTCTTCATTCGAAAACACTGCCAAAGAAAAAAAAATGCAGTTTGTTTACAAACAAATAAACAGTTACTTTAAATTCACCTTCAAAACCAAATGTAAATAAAAATAAGGGAAGCGAGGTAAATAAGCATTAATCTATACATGGCAATCGACGAAAAAGTAATTTTGGAGGGAAAGCGGCCGTGAAAACATTAACGGAAAAGCCCGCGAAGGGGAGAGAAAAGGTGCGCCGCGGGCGCGATTGTTGCACAGCAGCAGCGTGCATCAGCCGTGGGGGAGAGAGCGCACGTCTGCGTCCCATCTGCCGCTGCATCGGTGGTGCACTATAGCAACGCGCTCCGAAATCCTGGCCAGCGCAACGTCTAATCGGATTTCGGAGCTGTGCTCTCTCAGGCATATTCAGATGCCTTCGACGCGGGTGACGTTGACGAGTCGCGAGTCACGTTCGCGGCGTCGAAGGACCCATGGAGAGCCATAAATCCCCGGGGAGAGACGAAAAACGATTGCGTCTTACCTGCGTGAAGGGGTCCATTGTCTTTATCTCTGGAGCTCCGAGCACTTTCAAATTTCCTTTTTCCTCGTCAACTTTTACTTCTTCGTTCTTTACTCTCCTCCTTGACAAGGACCTCTTCTTTCACTTTTTTCCACGAGCAATCTCGATATAACTCGGCGCCTACTCTTATTGTTGGGCAGCTGGTCTTCCGCGAATCCTGACGTTGACGTAAGTACGTGTGGGGCCGCTCCTCTGGTTTCGGCCGTTGAGCGTTTGAAATGCGAGCGCCCGCAAGACACGACGAGGCGAGAGAAAGGAAAATTATTATATATCACCCGTCGTCTTCGCCCCTTTTTTACCGAACTTTCGCGTGTCTATCCGACGAATTCGCGTCACATCATTCACCCGCGAGGATTATAAAATCGTATATCGTTGCGCGACCAGACCGAAAAACCGCCGTTTTTTTATTCACTCGCGATACGTGAGGAGCGCACAGCAGATGCGCGCAGGGAGGAACTTCAAATACGGCCGTAGCGTCGTCGTGCGCGCGTACCGCCACCGAAAAGCCGCCGTCGCGAAACTACGGCGAACGGATGCGTTGTGCCCGCGGCAAGAGTCCTATCGCGCGCGACGTTGCCGCGAGCGTTTTTTTGCCGACAGAGTCTCTTAGGCTAACCGCGATTTTCGAATGTGAAACGGTTAGTTCCACAATTTTATTGCCTATTTTCATTTTACATTTTCATTAAAAATTTAGTCTATCAATTTAAATGCCTGAAATATTTGATAAGGGTAAAGATTTAATCAAAGTAATATAATTTCAAATAGTTTAAACGCCAATCTAGACATCTATAAGTATTTTGTAAACATGGAGATTTTTTATTTGTTAATTAAATAAACAACAAATAATTCTTGAAACGGTCGCTGCATATTAATAACGCATTTTATTATAGTTACATGTTATATACTAGCAACGCTCTTAATGCTGTTATTTATCAAATTTCTTTCATCTATTTTAATTGAAATTTATCATTACAGCAATAACGTTTTTTACTTATATGTCTACATTAGCCTTTTTCGAATATTTGAATATATTTAATCGTTAGTTTTTAGTTGACGTTTTTTCATCATAATATATGGCAACGCCGCATTTAGAACCTTTGCAGGGGGCAGGAGTGTCGATGCGAAAGTATTTTAAAATGCCGTCCGGTGATTGGTTATCTTACACGACTCGCGAATTCAACTGTCAAAAAAGCCGTACAGTCATTACAAAAAGTTTTTATTCGTTATATATTCCATTGATACTAAGAATTTTTACACTATTTTTGCAACAAAATACTATATTGATCTGAAACTATATTTCAGAGGAATAAATATAAATTTGTACCTTTATTTCTTGCAAAAGTTATATAAGTTTTTAAATGTAATGTATTAAACAGGTATCATGCAGCGTACTTTTGGAATTCGTCATTCGATATGATGATATCAATGAATGAATGATAAAACCATGTACTATGAATGCGTCGTCTGTAAATAAGAAAGTCAGTTTCATTCTTCAATCCTTCTGACAAATAAATGTATACATTTATATAATAATCGATATATAATATTAATTACTTTAATTTCAATTTGATTCTATAATTCAGTAAATAAATTTTTAAACATATACTATTCATGATTAATTATTTTTTTAATATTACACATTTACCGATATATTTATATTATATCAATTATATTTTTCTGAACCACATGTGTCATGAGTCATGACTTTGCCACTAAAGTTTTTGATTCTGTCTTACCTACAGAGTTTGCATGAGTATGAGGGTTACGCTGACAATAGTGGCGCTAGTAACATGGGGGGGATACATTATTCTGAAATGTAATATGTAAACATTGGCCATATGCAGTCAGTGTCAAGTGCCTTATTTTGGAGCATGTTGCATTTTTATTTTTTTTCTACTTTAAATTTATTGACAGTATTGTAGACAATGACAATTGCAGTATTAAATTGTTTTCTATAACAGTTAAAAGGAACATGTTGCTCGGCGGTTTGGAATTGTTTATTCGACTCTAACCTCTAATTCTCTCATGATGGAATTGGCTTCATTACTTCGAAATTGTATTGTTTCAAAAAAACGTAAGACTTTCTCTTTCTAGTTTGAGAATATTATATTGATGTTTTAGACCGTAATATTAAAATATTTTAATTTTAGTTTCAAATGAAAACACTGAAAGTCCAGAAAATCGAGAAAAAAAGGAGGATGAACGTTTTCAAGTAATCTATACGAGGTGGAAGGGCGTTGATTCAAAAGATACAGATGAAACGTACAAAGTGATCCCTAAATTTTACTTTAAAGTACGTTTTAATTATAATATTATTATATATGTGACTGTTACTGAATAATAAAATAAGAAATTTTATTTTATAGATTCCTAAAGAAGATGAAATACTGCCACAGAAACTTAGGGAAGAAACGAGAGCTTTATTTTTACAAAGACGCTCTCGACAACTACTAGATAATAATGAGTTAAAAGCATTGTGGGTGCTTTTAGATAAACACCACAGTCCGCCCATATCTGGTGATGAGCAACTAATCAATTATGAAGACTTTAAAAAGGTTGGTAAACTTGCTGGTCCAAAATGCAGCTTATACTTCACTGCTGTTGTATTTGCTAAATTACAACAAGGGGACCCACATGGACGAATCAGTATTATGGCACTTTTTAACTATGTTATGAGAAAAGTTTGGTTACACCAGACTCGAATAGGCCTTTCACTGTATGATGTTACAGGACAAGGATATCTTCGTGAATCAGTAAGTATATAAATGTTTGGAAATCTTTTTTGTAGCACTCTTCAGTTTTGATAGTAAATGTTGGACAAATATTTTTGGAAGACTAGTATGGTTTTGATGTTTGATATATTGTATTGACAATTGTTGTTTTCTGTTTTGACCATATATATATTAATATATTTGTTCAATAAAAGCCTGAGAAGGTCAGAAAACCATGCGATGAAACCTTACATGTTAAAACTGTTTATATTTTATTCATACCCGTATTAGCCCACAAAAGACCCTCTGTTGAATTTATAAATATTAGTCTAATAAAATTTAATGAATCTTTTTTTTTTACAGGATTTAGAAAATTATATTTTGGAATTAATTCCTACACTTCCTCAACTCGAAGGATTAGAAAAATCATTTCACTCTTTTTATGTTTGTACAGCAGTGAGAAAATTTCTTTTCTTTTTAGACCCTCTGAGAACAGGTAGAGTGAGAATTCAAGATATATTAGCATGTAGTTTCTTGGATGATCTCCTAGAGTTACGAGATGAAGACTTGCCTAAAGATTTACAAGAAGCAAACTGGTTTTCAGCCCCATCGGCACTGAAAGTATATGGTCAATATTTAAATTTAGATAAGGATCACAATGGCATGCTCAATAAAGAAGAATTATCTGGGTAAATTAAAAATCTTTGGAACAATAATTTTTTCATATAGAAAAGATTTTATAAAATAAACCATTATTTTGTATTTAATATAACTTTTTTTAATAGATATGGCACTGGTACATTAACTGGAGTTTTTCTTGAAAGAGTTTTTCAAGAATGTTTAACTTATGAAGGAGAGATGGACTATAAAACATATCTTGATTTTGTTCTTGCTTTAGAAAATCGTCATGAACCTCAAAGTTTACACTACTTATTTAGGATATTAGATATAAATAACAGAGGCTATTTAGATACATTTTGTCTCAACTATTTTTTCCGGGTAAAAAAAAAATAATTATAATTTGTTTGAAAATTTAACTATTGATTTATATTTTCAACTAATGTTTCACTACTTATAAATGATTAAACATAATAGTCGTTTATTCATTTTGTAATACCCTGTGAACAAAAGCAATTATAAATATTATTTTTCAGGCGATTCAAGAGCAAATGACTATGCATGGACAAGAACCTGTTAGCTTTGAAGATGTTAAAGATGAAATATTTGACATGGTGAAACCATCTGATCCTTATAAAATTACTCTACAAGATCTTTTGTCGTGGTATGTCTAATTTTTACACTATAATAATATAATTAATATAGAAGTTGAACAGAAAATAAATTAATTTTTTAAAGTACCTTAAACTCTATATATATATATATTTATACATAATGTGTTTCAATATTAAATATCAGAATGTTTTCAATTAAAAATTCTTAAATTACATTAATATTATTCAAAATTAAAATAATGAAATATCTGATTCAATAAATAAAATAATACATATTATCACAGTAGCATATTGCATAGTTTTGTTTATTAAAAGTTAAATAAGCTTTAAAAAAAGTTAATATGTGTTTAAATTTTATTAAATATAACAATTTATTTTAAAAAATTAGAAAATCTTAATTTATAAATGTTTATGTTACAGTGGCCAAGGTGATACTATGGTTAGTATTTTAATTGAATTTCATGGTTTCTGGGCATATGAAAATCGTGAAGCTATGGCAGCAGATACTGGAGATGAGTCATCTCATGTGTAAAAACTGCGATTTTTGTAAACTATACTTAACAATAACGTATTTATTGTTTTTTTTTTTAAATTTAGCATGCAATTGTTTTTTTTTGTATAAAAAGATATGGAAAGTGCCTTATTCATGAACTGAGTAAATAAAATAAACTTTTATATATATATATATATTGAGTTATAAATCTCCTTATATCCAACTCTCCTTGTCCAATGCGCGCGTCGTCGTCAGACCGTGAAATTTGTTTACAAATGGTGGACGCGTGGTAACATTTGATCTTGTTACTACACTAATTTGACTTTCACTATTAAGCATGTCTCAAAGTACAGAGAATATTTTGTCACCTTGGGAAATTGAAGGATTCATTGAACATTTAAAAACTACAGATCTTGATGATGTTGGTACAAAAAGGTACAGGAAACATTTTCTATTAAAAAGTAAATAAGCTCCAAAATTATTATCATGATTATCTTCTTTTATAGCTGGTTTGAATTCCATAAAAAGCTGATTTTATTAAATCAACAAAGTGTATTTGAAATAAATAGTTTACGAGAAGAAAGTGTGAAAGAGTGGTTTGTCAGTTTTCAAAAAGTTAATATTACTTTCAAATAATAGTTTTTAAATAAATTATAAAATATGTAATATATTAATTATATGATATTTATAGATACAAATTCTAATTTATGAAGCAATTCAAATAATGATATGGAAACAAAAAGTTTTCCCTTTACTAGTTCAATTATATGGAGAGCCAGAAAATACATTTCTTTTGTACAGTGTATTTTATCATGAAGAAATAGCAGTTTCGTTACTTGAAAATGTGTTATACCATTCTGATAGTGTTGAAAGTATGGATGATTCAATAATTGACTTGGTAGATTATGCAGTGAATTATATTACTATGCTTTTGTACTGTAAAAATACAGAGACAGATCAAGCTGATACAGAGTAAGTTTAGTTTAAAACATTCTAATTTGTTTAAAAAAATACAAAATACAAAAAATAATCAATGTTTACTGTCATTAGATCTTGTTTAGATGACTTAAAAGGAAAAAAACTACAAATAGAATTTGATATTGGAATGAGAAGTATTTCTATTTTACGTTATTTGGCTGAATTTGCAGATAATTTGCCTTTATGTGCACTTTCACGAATGTTAACAACAAATGATGTTCCTTATTTATTGGCTCAATTGATAGAGTTTCAACCATGGAAGAAACGAAATAATAAAGGTAATAATGTATTTTATGACAAATTTAAATGAAAGTGTCAAATAAATTAAAATATTCATTTCAAGGTGAAATTATGATTTATAATGGAAAATGGGAAAAAATTGGAGACGATTATGATAAAATTTGTAAATTTGAGGGTCAAGTATGGTTTGGTTTACGAGAGCTTTTACTCAATCCAAAATGTGCTCCATATTATGACATCACAGAAGTACGGGCATCTCAATTATCAAAGGTTTAATTAATTTCAAATTAAAAGTTATTAAACCAATTTTAGTAAGATACTAAGGAATCTTATTTTAACAATTATTATAGTTACAAAAATATATGCAAGAACATGTACTTGACCAAATTGCACCATTGGTAGATCTTCGAAGATGGCTTGGTTATTTAAATGTATCTTCCCAAACTCCTAATTCTCAACGACCCATAAATGTTGAAGTCATTCCTGAGGTAACTATATATATTTTATAAGCTGTGGATCTACCTTGCAGCAATATTGAATTTTCAGATAAGTTCTTCAATTAGCGAAAAATATAACAAAAGATGGAAAAGATTAGCGAACCATCAAGCAAAAACTTTGTTTTCAAAAGATATTGAACACATAAAAAGCATGGCACAAATCTTAAGTGAAGCATATGATTTCGATAAATTAGATATTGTAGAATCAAAAAGATGTTTCAGATGTAAAGAAATTGCAAAAAACCGATGTTCAAAGTGTAAAGAAGCCTGGTATTGTACAAGGTAAAATTAAAATTATAAAAATTTATTTAAAACATAACTACCTATAAACTATACAGGGATGTAACACATTTATTAAATTATTACAGAGAGTGTCAAGTTAAAGATTGGAGAAATCACAAAAATATTTGTGAAAATATTGTAAAATCTAAAGAAGAGTACTATAAGAATACTGATGATGAGTATGAATAACATCATAATAATGAAAATTTTTTTAGTGTACCTGAACTTTGAATTTTCAATAAAATGTACTTCATGTAACAATTTTTCAAATAAATAGAAAAATTCAACTTTTTTTCAATATATTTTATTAAGATACCTAATGTACAGAGCTTTGTTTCAAATATTCCATAAGGACATCTTTTGCAGGAGTTTCTTCTCCAAAGTCCTGTAACAAAAAAGCAATTACATTTATTAATAAACCATTCTTTTACTAAATAAATAATATTTTTAATTTCAACATTGTGTTATGAGTAAGGCTTTTCTCAGCAAGATGTTTTATCATTGGGTTCGACTCAGTAAAGGGAGCCCAGATATCATCATTTAAAAAAAACTTAAACATAATCTATAACTGTTTAGTTAATTTAAATGAAATTGAGAGTATTTAGCAATACATTTAACACTTTAAAAATTAGTTTATAAAATTTACTTGTAAGCATTATTATTAAAAGCATGTATTATTTAATTAAATTTATAATTATAATAACATTTTGGTAGTTAAAAATAAAACTTAATATTAGATAAAATGTAACAAGAAACATATCATACCTTAATGACTACGCACGAGCAACCAACAACTTTCCTGGCTTTTCCTGCATTATCAATTTTGCACAGACCAGCCCATTCACCAAGTTTCTTATTGTTGTCTACTTTAATAAGAGGAATTTGGTGCTCGTTGCACAGGGCTTGAACAAGCTTTTTGTACATAGGTTCGTCACAGTTCTCCGCCAAAATGCACAGCATGGCTTGCCTCCTGAAAATTTTGATGTTTATTAATACGTGGTGAAAAAGCATTAACATCCAATTTCAATAATGAATTAAATCAGAAAGGCGTTACTCAGCATGGTGTTTTAATATTTGGGTTCGACTCAGTAGAGGGAGCCTAGGTATCATTTTATTATTTTAAAAATTAATTACCAGTAAAACACAAGCAAAGAGAACTTTATTTTTTATTTTTCTGACCAAATTTTCAATTCTAATTTAAATTTGACAAATTTAAATGAAACTTACTTGTCAAGAACCTTAGCGGCTTCGTGAAGACCATGAACAACTCCGTCGTGGATTAAGGCATTTTTCAAAACCTCCTGAAGGGCTGTGTTCACATCCATCTGTCCTCCCGTCACCGCGGAGGGAACATCGTCGCTATAAGAAAAAAAAAAATTAAAATATTTGAAGACAACTGTTGTCGGAATTTATAGGTTAGAACAGTATTGCCGCACAACTGTTATTTTTTAAGTAAATAAATTAAAAAACTGATAATAAAGTAATTAAAAGTACTGAATCAAATGAGCCATTATTTATACAAAAATTTGTGAAAATATAGCGGATTTCGTAAAAAACAGAGAAAGTAAACATGTTTATTGTCAGGTACTTACTTTTCAACGTCAGACATTTTTGCCAGGAGGTTTTGTAGCTGAAAATAAATAAATTATATTAGTCTTTAGGTATTCACTGTTTAATTTTGAACTTTTTCAAGATATTACTATAGAGATGCCATTATAAATTTTCGATTTTCGAAGATACCGTAGACGGCATGCGTTCTTTACCTTTTCTCAAGCAGGAAAGAGAAATGGCGTCGCCCTCGTACCGCTGCCATGTCGTCAGCCGTCAGTGTTAGGTACCACCAGTGGCAAACTGTGCCATCTGGGTAAAAAGAAAAATGATTTAATTTGCTGTCGATAATATAGATTCCGATCATTTTCAATTTGAAAAACTAAACAATATTACATTTTTAGTGATTTCGTTTGACTATATCTAAGCACTTTAATAATATTTTATTTAAATAAATGAGAATCAATTGCAAAATTATTATATATGCGGTGACAGAATACTATTACTTATTTGATTATTTTAATATTAAAATCATATGATAAACTATATATTGGTTATAGAAGTGAATGTATTTTTTATTTAATTTATAATTAATATAGAAATTCCTAACTGAAGAAATATAAGAAAAAATACTAATAAAATAGGCACTTTAATAAATATTTCTATTTTATAATATAATAAAAAAGACATAAATTACAAATAAAAAGAATTTTATCTTATTCACTGCAATAATCAAGTTTATAAAAAAAACACAACGTTGTGATGAAAAATAACAAAATCTTTGTAATTGTGAATAACTTATAGGTATTTGAGTAAGTTTTTGTTGTTCATCAAGAATTTTTACAGTTTGTTACATAAAACGAAAATAATTAGAACAAATACTGAGAAATTGTTGCTTCATACGTATACTACTCAATCGTCGCTGTTAATCAAGTATTCTTATATAAATAACCATGTATGAATAAAGATATATTTTACATAATTTTACATGTAAAACACAAATAAGCGAGATAAAATAGAAAAGGAGAAAAAGAAAGACAAACAAAACAAAATTAAAATTTTATAGCGCACTTTTATTCTCTATAAATACATATACTTTCTCTTACGCAAATCGCTTTCATCAATAAAATGTACACTGTACGCCGCACCACGCAATCATCATGGCCCAATTGATTCTCCGAAAAGTGACGCAAAACATTCATCATTCTTTATACATATACAAGTAGTATTTCGGAACAAGAGATTCTTACATTAATTGCCTTACTGATCTAATGCAATATGTACATCATACATACAAATCACAATAATGAAATTGGAAAATTGAATAAATATTCTAATAATTATTGTCGAATGAAGAAATAATAGAGATTATTATTACAAAATTCATTATTGTGTTTTTTTGTGTTAACAATTATAATACATTTCAAATTATGAAGAATTTTCTCACAATCTGTATTATACTTAATAATTGTTTTATTCTTTTCCACCTGGAACATTATAAATCCGATAGACAACAATCATACGCATAATCACACAAATTTTTTGTCAACATTATCTCTAATCTTAAGATCTATATATAATTTGCGAAAGTCATCACATTTATTCTTGTTACATGTTCACTAAACATTGTTGAATATTTTATTACATTACCTAAATTTACAATTTTTTTATTGCCGATTATCTTGAGTTTCCTCTATAATTTAACGGAAATATATTTTTTTCTACTTGATTAAAAAAACGAGTATCCTATCTGATTGGGCTTTATTGTAGCACGTTTATATCAAGTTTTGTTTAATCAAATCAAGAACTAAACTATATTTTATAAAGTATACCTTAATATAATATGACACAGATAATTCGTGGGTTTGATTGATCCAGTATACATAAATTGTACATATATATTACATCAATTTACAGTCAAAATTACGACAAATATTACATTTTCCGTGACCAGATACTTTTGAATAACAATATTTTTTTACCATAAAATATGCTAAACATTTTCTTGATTTATATTAGTTAAAAAAATAATAAAATAAGCAAGTGTCAAAGTATAAAAGGAACGGCGCTGCTACTGTATTGTATCCGTAACTTATACTTTGAAAAACTACCGAGCCTTTTAATTTTGATATTACTTTTCAAAGTTTTTTTGAGTATACGTTCCTACTTTGTACAATATTTTTGAAAACCACATTAACCCTTTGAAGCGAAGCCAAAGTCTTTTACACCCTTTTCGGTTTCATTTTATTGGGTTTTCAGACATGAAATGCTCTATTTTCGTGCTGTATTTTATGTTTTAATTTAAGTATTTAATTGTTACTACGTATGGTATAATTCCTATAAATTGCTCAGGAAATTGCTTACGTAACCTATAATAGTTAAATGCAAAAAACAACGATTTATTTATAATATGAAATGTTAGAGAAAACTTATATATAACTATATGGATGAAAATTGGCACCTTTGGATTTTCGAGGTCGCTAATATAATGAATCTACATTCAGATTTTAAAAATCAGCACTCCCAAAAATCATTGTGTATAAATTTTTCATTAAAATTATTATTTATTTCTAAATTTCGGTCTGTAATATTAGATCCGCTAATTAGAAGTTCGAAAATCTAACAAGAAATTCGTGAACGAGCTCAGAAACTTACATACCCAGTATCATGAAATATCGATAAATAATTAGAAAAATGTATTCTTTAAAGTGTTATTATCAATTATTATATAATTATGAATCGTACACTATGATATTTAGAAATTTAAGTGTATCCATCAAAATTTCCAAAATTTGTTATGCTTATGGTCAGAAGTATATAAATAATTTGGAAATAATATTCATTATTACCAAAAGATTAAGTCTATAAACATTTTTTATTTGGGAGATAGTCTTTACGCTTAAAAGTTTTTCACGAGACTTTGCATTTAACTTTGAATAGTAATACTTAATTTATTACAACTAATAATAAGAATTCTAATTTGAGTATAATAATAACATTTTATTTATTGTCATGTTATCATTTTAGAAGATTGCAAGTTAAAAAATTAGGTTTCAATCACCTCACTAAATAGATTTCCTGATTATTAACACTTTTAGTTTTGCTAATGTATACAAAACAATTTGTACGCATTTTAAGACATTAAATTACAACTTAAACATATTTATAGAAAAAGAATGTCACACCTTTAGAAAACGGATTTTCACGGGGCTATGACTGCTATGAGAGTTGATTTCTGAAATCTAAAACATGAATCCGAGTATTATACTTCTTATTATATAAAATGATATTGCTTTTCATTTACCATAATTTTGCAAATATTTATGCTACAAAAATAAGCGGAAAGATTACAAAATTGAATAGAAATCATTTTTCACAAAATAATGGACATTTTTATACTATTTATCAGTGCCCTGCGATAATATTTTCTTAATTAAGTAAGCACGATATTTAAGATTAGATAACTTATATCGCGAAAAGAAGGGCTCATTAAAACGAATAAAGGTGTGACACTCTCCTTATTAGTAAATTTCGTAATTAATGGACAATGGAGATTATCTTGCGAGTGTAAAATGTGTCGCCCGAGCAGAACGATGCAATACGTGGAGCACATGATTTTTCCATAAACCTGCGTTTCGAACATGGAAATTTGTGCATATTTTCAGAAAAATTTGATTTTTAATGTAGTTTACACTCTCTTAAAATATCTAAAAATAGAGATTAGTTCATAGCAATAATAAGTTATTGGCTCACTGTGTGAGGAGCTGAACTTTTCGTGCCTTTTTTCGTACGTGTGTCGATTAGGTATTTTGGAAAAGAAATAAGGATACAAAAAGTTTAGTTTCGCACACAGTGATGAAAATAATTTTAACAAATTGTGCGCTGTGCTCGGGCGATATCCTTCGCGCAGATTCCACTACTAGAAATAGAATATAACTGGGTTATCATTATACCAAAAATAATTCTTACATTAGCATTAAAATAAAAAAAATTGGTAATTTATAATTCATAAGTATGTGGTTTTTGCTACACTGGTGTTAAAATGTATCATTATAACTGAATATATTATCACTGAACATAATTATTACAAAATTTTGAGATCAAGATTAAAATGCTATATTTTACTGTAGTGTTGTTTAGGATGTCACTTTTTCAAACCTTTTAATATATAGAAGTAATTATATTTTATATATATTTTTATTTATACATTTAGTAATTATATATATATTATTTCAATAAAAAGAAACTAATTGAATAAAAATAACGATGGAAATATTAATCTAGATATGAATTAGTTAACTGCTACAAAACTCAATTTATGTAATAAGTTGCAATTAAAAGATTCAATTTTAGAAACATTATACTTATTTAGTATATGGTTATATTTTCAGTTAATAAAATCACAAATCACAAATGTATACTTTAAATTTGTAATTTAAAAACTTTATCGTTATTAATAAAAGTATTAAAAATTTAGTGAGTAAATTAACTGTTCTTTTTTTTCTTTTAAGAAGGATAATGAATATTATAGTTGACAATTTAATGTTAAAATATCAATTTAGATTTACGTTCAAAACTATTTATCATCTGAAAGAAGTGTTGTTATAATCGGAATTACTATATTTCAAATCGAGATCACGTTTCTTGGCATTTTATTTATTATACGCATAGATCAATGTGAGAAAAACAAATTAAAAATTTTATTTATATATAAATAGATATTTAAGTTTTGATAAATGTGTACAGTTTTTAATCCTCGTCCAAAGTAATGATTTTTTAAAGAAAATAATATAATAATATGTAAATAAGAATTTTCTGCTAAAAGGTTTTCTTAATAGGTAAAATTAATATGAAAAATTAAAATCTGTCACAGAGTAGTCCCGTGTGGGTTCGTGAGACGAGAAGTTAAATAATATAAAAAGGAATCGCGAAAAATTTTTATATATTATTCTGAAGATTGCTACATATTTCTCAATAAAAATCAACTACTTTAAAATGAAAAATTAGCTATACTAATTTCACTATTATCTCTCTTTATGTTTGTAAAAATTTAAAAATTGTTTTTTGTACCAGTATACTGTGCATATCTGTAATAAGATGATTCTATAGTAAAGAATTTGGTTTGTATAAATTTACCAGAAAAACATTTTTGAAAATTTACATGAAAACTTACACATGTTAATCTGTGTGTAAACGTATATTTCATCAATTTATTTCCAATGGAAAAATTGTATAAAATTGTAAGTCGAATCATTATCACATTCTATATAAAATCGTCTTTCTATATCTGATTTTAGTAATTTTATTTCTGATTCCATCGTTTGGTAAATATATACCTCTGCAAACAAAAAGAAAAAAAAAAACACCGATAAAATCCGCTCTATTACAAAGCAGATCGCTATACGCACGTTCTTAATCTATATACTTATAACCGCGTTTATTATAAACCCCTTATTCTAAAACTTTCAAACATCTCCATACGAAAATATTTCTACAAATCTCACAACCAGTCTCCTCATTTATTCAGTTTATTGTACAATTACCGCGACTCTGTGCCGACATTACGTCGGCGGCGAGTAACGGTAGGGCCAGCAGTAGTGCGGCGGTGGTGGTGGGGGCGGCGCACCCGTTGTCGTCGTCGTCCCGGCCGTCGCGTGCTGCTGGTGCGCCGCTGCCGTCGTCACGGGCACGTGATGGCTCGTCGCCGGCGAGTAAAGATGATGGTGATGGTGCGCGTGATGGTGCGGATGATGGGGATGGACCGGTGCCGAGCGGCCGACAACAGACCCGGGGCTGCCCTCGAGACCGACGCCCGCCTGCGCCTGGCAGGCCATCATCAATCCGTGGAAGTCAAACTTGTAGGCGTAGCGCTTGCCGTGCACCTTTGTCATTATATTCTTGTCGTAGTAGTACCTGGTGAGGAAAACGAAAGAAATAAGCGCGTTAGCTTCTTCGAGTGATCTGTAGAAACATTGTTATATGGAAAAGGTTGGATTAAACGATATTCTTAAATTCTTCGATCGCATCAGGGCATGTATCTATTTTTAATGCCTACTCATTTTTAATATACGCGAAATATGATGTTTCTCATACGATGAATGGAAGGTACCAGATCTCGAGTAATAGGCGTGATTTGGCACTGAAAATACCTTATGAAGAAATGTGTGCTTGCCAATGAAATTATTATATTATATTCTAGAAAGAAAACTATGAGGAATGTGATAATGATATAAAATTACACACTTTCGAAAAAGATTAGTTTTTTGCTAAGATACTTGACGCGGAATTAAGATCTTTTTCGAAAGAATCGACATTTTTAGTCTGAGAATGTTAAATGGAGTATTATTTATACATAAAACGGTTATCAGCAGTGTAATTAACATTTAGCTTACGGGTTTTTTGAATATCTAAAAATAGAGCTTGAAGATTCAGTTGTAAAATCATATAAAATTTTTAGTTTATTATTCCTTTATACGTTATTTTTAATACAAGGGCTTTATACTTGTAAGAATAAAGAAAAATCTCCGAGAATAGAAAATTTAATGTGATATTCGACAATGAAAATTATAATCATTTTTTGAAATTTATTTAAGCGTATTTTCTGCCTATGAATAATACAGCACCGTTGTGACTCGTGTATGACCAAGTTTAGAATCTTTTTTTCTTTAATTTTAATTTTTTTCGTCTGCAGCTTTGAATGTGATCTATACGTGTTTACAAGTCTCGCTTCGTCGCTTACAAAGAAATGTTAACGTCTCATCTGACGGCCACATGTTGCAACCCTAATTAAAAAGAAATCCGCGCACTATCTTTCTTCGAGAATAAACAAGTGT
Organism: Torymus flavipes; assembly: GCA_030522905.1. Taxonomy (NCBI): domain Eukaryota; kingdom Metazoa; phylum Arthropoda; class Insecta; order Hymenoptera; family Torymidae; genus Torymus; species Torymus flavipes. The sequence goes on from JAPYZO010001923.1 coordinate 22,364, forward strand.
GAAGTGCATCATCAGCATCACGCTCGGAAATAGAACCTCGAACCGGAGCGGAAACAAAAGTGAAAAAAGAAAATAAAATTGGAACGTGCGTTTATTTAAAATCTGGTCGCGGTCCGGTGCTTATCGCTCGATATAAATCGAGAGGACTGGGGGAGAAAAGTCACCGACGGGCGATGTGAAAAGCGGGAAAAGGGATGACGAGCGAGGGGTAGTAGTGGAGACTCACCTGAGGGCGCGCGACAGTTTGTCGTAGTTCATGTTGGGCTTGCTCTTGCGCTCGCCCCAGCGGCGCGCCACCTCGTCCGGGTCGGTGAGCTTGAACTCGCCGTTCGAGCCCTCCCACGCGATGCACGAGGCGTTGGACGAATCGGCGAGCAGCTCCAGGAGGAACTGCCAGAGCTGGACCTGGCCGCCCCCGACGGCCGACGCCCCCGCCCCGGCGGCGCCGACGCCAGCCGCGCCAATCAGCGAGCACGTGCGCTGCAGGAGGCCGAACCTCTCTGAAAGCAGGGGGAACAGAGGCGTTACGTTACTACATAGCTCTCGCTCTCTCTCTCCTCTCTCTCTCTCACACACACACTCGCGCGCGCAATCTTTCACTCTCGTGCTGCGCGATCGAGAGGAACGTTTCTCTACTCCGTGTGCTCGATCGTGCCCTCTTATTTTTGCCTTCGCCTCGTGATTGGATACCATGGATTGGTTTTTTCTTTATAGATTTTTGTATGACTAGTGAATTATCGAGTTGCTTAGGAGTTATACTATAAGTATATGACATTGGTTTGCGTAAACGGCCGCTCACTTATACACTCCCCGCGCGGCTTCTCACGAAGCTATAGGTATAGAGGTTTTTTCAGATTTTCTTGAGATAGGAATAGAGGAGTGTCTAGCTTTTTTATCTCTTGATTCGCGTCCTGGCTCTGTCAGCCATGACAAATCATTGTGCGGAATGATCCGGGATCGGCCATTGCTGTTTCAGAAAGATCATTTTTTGTGGTACACCGCATTACCACCATGTTAGATAGTCAAATGCAAATAAAATAATTCCTTATAACTGGACATTTTTAGCAAATATTTGTTTGATCAGTAAAAAAACCTTATATTAAAAATTAAAATTAACACATTTTTAATGGACGAATTGTGCAATTACAAAATATTAAAAGTGCATATTAATTATCATTTTTATTATCGTCACAAATGAGTTCAGCATAGTAATATGACTTTAATTTTAAGGGATCAGTTTTATGCGCAGAATATAAATTTTTCGAAACATTTACTCTCTAAAGTTGAATTAGTGGTTTTTTCACTAATTCAAGTTTAGAGAGTGAACTTATATATTCATACTTATTTTTGTTGAAATCGTCAAGTGTATACAAAGTTTGATTTACTATTATCAATAAGTTCATCTCTTTAAACACTTCAAATAAACTCATTAAATGAACGTAAAATTTAATTTTTAATTTAATTTGATGTACTTATAGTTGAAATAAAATACAGGTACAATTTTCAAGCACATATGCTATCAACCAGTGTTCATGTTGAGCTTGAAACAATTTAAATCCAAACATGTGATTTTAAATGATCAACTTATCTATTTAATAGTTTCAAATGTGACTGACAAGTTTATTACAATCTTCTTTAAGCACGTCTCTAGAATAAATAGGAAAAATTTAAATAGAATAAATGTATAAAATTTGAAAAGTAAACTTTAGGTATTATATTTTAATAATATATGAAAATTAGAATGTATTTTGAAGAAACCATGTAATATTTTTAGATCAGCAGGTTTTCTAATAATATCTTAAATTAAATTTACGTAAAAGAGTGTGATTTTAAACCATTCATTTATTTTTATTATTAATTTCAAAAAATAAAATAATAACTCTTTTTGACTCGTCACCTTTATTAAAATTGACGGCTATTTCATTTCACGTTTTATTCGCAATCTGATTGGTTGGAAGTGTAGTCATGTTATAGCTTTGTCGATGGCAACGTAATGTTGTTTGTTTATATTTTTATTATAACGTTAATTCTGACAGTTTATCTCCGCGCGCGTAGTGATCTAGTTGTATTAAGAAAATACGTTGGACACTGGAAAATATTCATTAAATCTAGATGCTGACCGACCCTTGCATGTGTTACATGATAGTTCTAAAGCAAACATAGAAAAAACATTAAGTATATATATTTGTAAAAATCCAATTCATTTCCTCTCAAAATAGTATATTACGTACCTAGGACGGGAAAACAGCTTGTGTAAATTGCCTCGCGAGCCGAAGGCAAAGGTGGAAAACACAAGCTGTGTGCTGGCCAAATTTCCGTCCATGGTGCATCATATCCGCGCCGAAAATGCAACTTTCGCGTTTTTGGGCCAGGTCGGAAAGTGATACTTTCGGCCAGAGTATGATGAAATAAGTATTTTTGTTAATGCACTTATCTCTGGATTTTTAGTTTTAAATTCTATATTAATTATCTCAGCCATTGCTACTCAATGATAATAGATATACTTATACCAACACGAAAGAATAAGAGAAAGAATACAAAATATAGATAATTATAAAACTTGATTTTAACTAAAGTATATGATAATCACGTAAATAAATCTAGTAATATAACTAGCTAATAATGAGAAAAAAGAGCTTCTTGAAATTTGCAGACATTTTAAAATTGGATTATGTACCTATTTTTAAGTTAAGGAGAATCGATTATTAAAAGTCAGATACATTTTGTTATTAATGAAGTTATAGTGTTTTAAATTAGTTTTATTTTGATAATATGGAAAACTATATTTTTTACTTTTAATGATAACTCGATATAATAATATATGGACAATTCCATAATATTTTTAACTATTGTGTGACTTTTTTAAAAGTAATTTGCTGCTGGCATTAGCCTGAATTAAACACAGAAATCAGACTGGATATTAAATTTTTAATGGAAACTAAAAACAAAGTCCTGTAATTAGTACGCGTCTGCAACGCACCGCACAATGAGGAGACGCATAAAACTGTCAAAAAATGACAATTTTCAGAATGTACCTGTCAAAAGGTCAAAGCTAAACTGTCTTTGAAAGGTTTCTTACTTTTAAAAGAAAATTGTCAAAAAAAAAATCCTTTTTCAAAAATTACTTTTTTTGACAAAATAGAATAAATGTTGAAGTAAAATTTTAAAAATTTACAAATTTGTTTACAATCATAATTATAGTTTTGTCATTAGACAAATATTTATAGGTTTGAATAACTAATAATATTAAAATTTTTAGATTTAGAAAATTCGATTTAGTAAGGCTTAATTATTTAATTGTCTTAATTATACTTAAAAATTTAGGTCACAATTTAACTTTGTAACGGTATGCATCATTTTAATACCCATGCATCAAACGTTTAAGTGTGAAATTTTCACGCAATTACTCATACTACACGACAAAATGAATATGTAGACGTGAACCTTGACTTCTGGAAAAACCCATGACGGTCTCCCTCCCAGTATGGCTATGTAAGTTCTTTGAATACCAAGAAGTCCCCTTTCAAGTAAGAAAATCATATAACTCATAAATTATGAAATCGTTAAGTCACAACCACGGTATATAAACTCCCTTTTATTTATCAACAAATTTACAAAATAGATAATAACAAATTATTCACCACAATCATCTTTTCGTTTATCTAAAAAAAAAATTCTCGTGGCAATAAAAATTATTTCTCCTCTTTTTGTGATCACAAAAACTCTTAAATTTATTTTTGCCCGATAATTAAAAATTTATATTATATTTAAAATGTTTGTATATATTACTATGTAAATAAATTGATGTTTGTTTAAACACAATTAATTTACTGATTTAGATTAATAAAGAATTTGATTTCTTCTTAATGTTTTGATTCCCACTGTGAAATTAAAAAAAAATCAACAAGTATTCAACTGTGTCGGTTAAACTACCGTTATAAAGAATAGCTGCCGCCGATGGGTGTAGTCGCGTATCCTGTTGGAGATGCAACGGATGAGTCTGAATCCTCCACATCACTTAATTCCTCGAAGGACTAGTCCTTCGTATTGTAAGCCTCACAAGGCCGAAAGTCCAAAATTGGTATTACGTGGCGCATATTAGTTGACTGCACACAATGTCCTATACATTTTTTCTTGTATCATTTCACTTATTTTATGAAATTATTTACTATAAAGAATTATTTCACATGCTACAGAAATTGTTGAAATTCAGTAAAACATTATTCTTTTTTAATATCCTTTATATTTAGGTATTTAGAAGTTGGAGAGTATTTTTTTAAATTAAATCACTTCTGATGAAACGGAATTTAATTTAAAACAAAAAATTAATATAAACTTAAAATTTTTAATAAAAGTATTAAATCTAATAGGATTTAAAATGAAAGTAATTAAAAATAAATGAAGACGCAAAAAAAAATATATATAAAACTCAAATGATTAAAATAGGAAAGTTTTATTCTATTTAAATTACATAAAAACTATTCTAGTTTTTCAATGAAAAACTAGACCAGATTGAATGTAATTCTATAGACACACCACTGAAAGCACTTGCAATATAAACGAGAGAAAAACAGAAGGAAGAAAAAGAAACGATAAGAATAAAAACAAAACTTAAAAATAATAATATCGTCGCGGATGCACTCGTGTCACAAAATCAGCATGGACGAGGTGCGTGCTGTGTACGAAGCGAAACACCAACAGCTGAGCCGGCGTCTATTATGGGCGCAGAGTGTCGCGAGAGCACGAGGTGAGAGTATACAGCGCGCGCTCGCGTACGCACATGAAGCCAGTTGGTGGACGGGACGTAACTGCGCGCGACCTTTACCCCGAGAGTGATTTCAGACCTTATCGGACCACCACCCCCCACCCCTCGGACTCGCACCGCCGCCCCATTCTTCAACCCCCGGCGAGCCGCCGCACGGTGCTGCGCCGCGTTGTTCTTCTTACCCTCTCCGCGCGCCCGCGAGTTTTTCAAGCTTGTCTTTCGCGCCACTTCCATGCTCCCGTGTTTGCTTACTTATACTTAATTGCTTAAGGATGTGTGTATGTTTGTGTTCGTCAGTTACTCGGATAAAGATTAAATTTTTAGTTATTTAGTGAGAAAATCAATTGGACTTTATCGAAGTGATTTTGATCAAAGTTTGTAATTTAATTATGCATTCACTATACTAGTGTATTCTACAAGGCAGTAAACTTGGGTTCATTCAGCTTTAAATCAACTATTATCTTTGAAAAATTCTTATTCTCCGAAAACATTGATTTTGTTTAGCTAAAAACTATTTCTTCTTTCATTTCTGTGTATTTTATGCCTCGCACACCGAAAACTTGTGAAAAATGTTATGAGTAACTGAAATATTTTTCCATTTCATCCCAAACGAAAAGAAAATGACCATAGGCATCATGACAACTATATATACACACAAGCCCGAAATGAAATTCCATCATCAGTAGTCCGAGCTCTCTCACTCTCTCTCCATCGCGATAAACGGCAATAAATCTCGGATGCGGAGTGCCGATTCGAAGCCGATCGTAAACAGGCTCTGCGAGCGCTCCTCTCTACGGCACACGTGCGCGCCCCCACTTCGGAGTGTACAGTAGCACACTGGCCTGTATGATTTTTCCCAAATTCCACTCCTCGCGATCGCGCGTGTATATGTATATGTATGGGCGTGAAATCTCCTTTCGACGGGTGGCGAATCGTCGAAAGCTAGAGCGACGATCGGGGGGTGATGCCCGGTTGCCGGCGCGCGCTCATCAAGAAAACAATATATCCGCGCCCCGCGGCGCGGGGGCTTTGGCAAGGGCGCGCGAGACACGGACTCTCGATGCCTTATTCATGAGGACTCTCACCGCGATAACACTGATTCGCTTAATAAACGGCCCGCTCACGCGCGCGCGCGTTTAGAGGGGCGAGTCGGCGAGCGCGCGCACACCGTATACAGTCTTATTCAAACGGCCCGCTATATATCTCCCGGGGCTTAACGTGCCAAGCGCCGTTTCTCTCTCACTCTCTCTCTCTCGCACCTTTGCTCTCACTCTCTTTTCCCTCTCGCTCTATATAATGCGTCTTGCTTTTTTACTTTTCTCGCGCACGCACTGCTTTATTTTTTTTCTTCTTCTTCTGCTCTTAATAACGCTGGCGCGTCTGTGTAATTAAGCGTTTACGCTAAAGTTTTAAAATAATTATTTCCTTATGATTTTTTAACGAAGCGTACAATAATCCAAACATTAAGTAAAATATTCAAATATTTTATTGTGAGGAAGATTTTACCGTATAAAATTCATGTATAGAAGATTAAAATCGTATTGAAAAAATAACCCATTAATATACACGTTGTGGCTTTTAACTAGATGCATATTATGATTTTTCCGCTTTACAAGTTGTGGTTTTTTATTCAATATTCTTTCGAAAAGTAAAATTTTTAAATGCGGACTTATACTACAGAGAGTGTATGAAAGAGATTCCAATAACACTGTATAATAAGATGTCTTGTTTTCTTTTTTTATAGAAGAAAAATAATAATAAGTAAAGTACAATAATTTTGATATACCATACCCTATATTTTCTCCAGATTTTCATGATTCTATTAAAGAAGAAAAAGCGAATAAAATATTTCATATTATATGAGATAAAAAGAGCAATGAAATAGCCTATAAATAAAACTAATGCTGCTAGCTGCATTTAAATTTTCACATGGTTCTACTTTTACCTCCAGCTCCTTTTGATTGTACATGTACCCAGCCATACCCATCCATCTACATCGTTCTCGCATGCCTGTTCGTATTGTTACAACAATAAGTAAAAGGCATAAGACACGAAAGCAAGTCCGAGGGACAATTTTACTCCAGATTTTCCGGAATTTCGAGCTCTCTGCTTTGGGAGGTGCACCTTCGAGGTGGCCCTCCGCTGGCGGGACCTTTTCGCGCTACGGGCCCGATACGCGAATCCCGGCATGGGCCCCATTAATTTTGTCTTGGCCGGCTCGGGACTTGACCTGCGCGGCCCGTGTGGGAAATTGCACTTTTTACGCCTGAAAAACCACTTAAGCCACGCGCAGTGCCCGGCGATTTTTTTATCCGTTGGGCTCGCGATCCGCGCGTAGGTATATGACTCCAAATGCCCTTCGCGACATTTCTTTATGCAGGACAAACTTGTCTTACGCCTCTCATAATATTGCGGGGTTTGAACATTTCATTGTTACGACTACACTGCAGTCGTGGTCTATAGTACCCTCCGTAACCTAAGTAATATTTGTTTCGACATTTTAACTCGGTATGGATTTTTTTATTATTATTTGTTACTATTATATCAATGCTAAAATACGACATATATTATTCTATTTTAACAATTGTGTTTAATGAACGAGATTGGCGATGAGTGTTGATGGAGTTCACAAATATTAAGTTTTAATATAAGTTACGGTTTAAAAAAGAACCGAAATGGGAAAACTGAAATCGAAATCAATTCACGCGTAAGTATGTTGAACTTCTGAGGGGCGATAAATCTGAAATTCTAATAGCATAGTGAAAAAAGTTGAGTGAAGTATTACGGAGGAAGTCCCAGATTACGTGTTTATGCAGGGTTCAAACGATAACGACGAAAGTGAATATAACTGTATTTTTATTGGATTCACAGAGATATTACTGAGATAGTATTAATATGTATTGTTTCATTTAAACATATACAATATTGATGCAGCGAATATTTGTTGCAATA